>JAWQEG010004876.1:0-81440 GCA_033782935.1 Petrolisthes cinctipes
AGATGTTTTACTGGGCTGGGGAGCACCTCAGCAACACTCGCTACGGCACTGTGGACGGAGCCATGGATACGGGGAGACACAGGCATACAGACTTATTGATGCCAACCTAAAGTACTGGAAGTAACACACACACACATACACACACAGTATAATTAGGTAAGCACACAGACACAATATAATGAGATATACATATAGTAAAATTATAGTCACACACACACACAGTATAATTAGCTAAACACACACACACACACACACACACAGCACACACACATACTTGCCTAATATAAATACCCTGTGCAACGTGGGAAAGCTTTAACACACAATGGTACCAGGGTTTGTGTGTTGCTTTTCATCATTAATTGAACAAAGGACAAATTCGTAAGTTTAATATCACAGAATTTTTTTTCTTGTATTGCTAAGCAGAGAAACACTAGACTAATTGGAGGGCTACTTAATCGAAAGTAGTTTTCCACTTTAATTAATTAAGTAGGAACGTGGCGTTAACCTAAATGAAGCAGAAATGAAACGTTCTTCTTATATGGTGTTATTCGTTATCCATTTGCTGTTAATGCATTTTTCAATTCATAACATTTCTTATTAATCAAAGTTAAAGTTCTTTGATACATGTTATTACACGATTATGTAAATCACAATGTAACTGGATTATGATTTTGATTTTAGTTGAAATATAATTTGCATCACAATTGTTGTTTCTCTCATAGGCATCACAGCCCCATTCAATTCTTCAACTGTTCCTCCGTTTAATGATTTTTTTCGTGCTTGCTGTCCTACTCCTCAATCACCTTCTCTCTCAGTCTCGCCCCAACCATACTGGAGTGAAGACGTATTCCTGGAGCTCTGCCTGTATTGTTGTTTGTGTGTGTTTTTTTTGTGTTGTTTCTGCATACTTGTTTGTGTGTTGTTGTTTCTGTGGCGTTATAGGTGTTGTTTATCTTTTCCATCTCTTGTTTTGTGGTTTTGCTGTTTGTGGTATTGTTGTTTGTGGTTTGTTTGTTTTGTTGTGGTTCTGTGTGTGTATGTTCGTGTGTGTTCAGTTGTTCGCTTCCCATCTAGGCCATCACTGGCCTGAGATGCCTTCTCGCAACCCTCCTCGGTCACTCCGCAGCTCAGGTTGCAGCCTTCCACCTCCTCAACCTCTATCAAGCGACCCGTTGATGCCTCATCCGACTCCTTGCAGTTTTCTGATGGTGTGGACTGTTTGCCTCCGGCTGCCAAGACTGCGAAGGGTGCTTCAGCTTGTACCAGTTTTGAAGGCTTGAACTCTGGGCAGAATCTGGTAACTTACTTGTACATAATTCTTGGAGATGCTGTATTAGGTGATGTTGGAGTTGATGTATTAGGTAACGTGGCAGACAGGGGTGCTTTCTTAGGTAATTGACTTCACAATTTAAATAGACAGTTTATTTATATATAGATATACCATATATATCTCTCTAGGGAATAATAATGATGTGCCTTGTCTTATTTTGTATGGTCTCTCTTTGTGGAGACAAGTCTATAGCCCTTGGAGACAGTGTTAAGTATCCTACCTACTAGTTTAACTCCTCAGCTTAAATACATTCTCTACTGGAGTTGCCAGCAAGTCTGGAATCCAATATTACCAATTTAATGGATCATGATTTACTGTGGGTTGTCCTGTGGTCATGTGGTAGATGAGTCATGTGGAACTGTGGTCATGAGGTCTGGAGTCATGTGCCATATGTAGACGAGTCATGATAAGTAATATATCACTTAAGTGATTATTTCTCATTGAGGTTCTTAGGTATGTTTTAACTAAGCTGAGTACTGAAAAGAGTCGTTCATTAATGGCAGTTGTTACTGGAATGACAATTTGAATTTTGACAATCTTCTTTATCTGTCTACTATATCAAAATATATTCTCCTGAGTTCCACCTCGGGAGCAGTATGAGTACTTGCCTCACTCTTTCCAAGAGTTGAATTTGTTGAGAAGTTCTTTAGCTTTGATGATATTTTCTGAATTTCCTTTGGTCTGTTGACTGTTCAGCTGATACCCAGTTTCAGTGTGTACAGTATATTATTATTATTATTATTATTATTATTATTATTATTATTATTATTATTATATGACTAACTGCTTGATTTGGAGAACCCCCTAGAAAGCTTGGGGGGCGGCGAAAGCCTCTCGCTGCCCACCCACCCCAATGACAACCCTGTAAAGAAGTTAGGGGGAAAGATGGGTGGTTAAGGATAGTGTACCAGAGTTGACCAGTTTTGTACATGAAGAGCTGAGAGTACCGGTTAGCACTTGCATTAGTCGTAATAAAGTGGAAAGCTGAATGGAAGCAATTAGAGTATTCTACAGAAAATTGGCTGGTCATATTGATGTGTCTGATCGTTTACAGAATTCAGGGTGAAAGATGGATTGAGGTAGAATATTTCAGAGTTAATCAGTTATATAAGGATGTAGATAGAGTATTTCAGAGTTAACCAGTTGTGTACACTCGATCAAAAAAGTATCGCGCATTTCCCTCGTGAAACATTCTGACACCTAAGACGATGGCTACTGAAAACGAGCTTGTTTATCATGAGCTGTAGCGATCATTTACAGAACCACCGGCCCCCACCTGCGCGATACATTTTTGAGCCAGTGTACATGAAAGACTGAGAGTACCGGTTAACTCTTGTGTAAGTCGTAGAAAGGTGGAAAGATGAACGGATGCAGACATTATAACAACCAGACTGACATTATTACAACCAAACTGACATTATTATAACCAGACTGACATTATTATAACCAGACTGACATTATTATAACCAAACTGACATTATTATAACCAGACTGACATTCATGGCGTCCCTGTAGCTCTGTGGAAGTTGTGGTTCGAAGAGATGAGTGTGTCTGTCCTTGAGGTGACCAATGGAAGCCGTGAAGATGACGTGTGAGGCAAGGTAAGCGTCACCACCTTGAGTCACCACCAACACCACGTCCTTGCCACCAGGTTGGTCCCACAAAATTTTGCACACCGGAGTGGAGGTTCTGATCTTGTTGTCCGGTACTGATTTCTGTAGACGAATCAAGATACAGATGAATACACACAACTGGTTAATTAACTCTGGAACACTCTATAACTGCTTTGCAATGATAACACAGTCAAGAAAATGTTGATTAAAAATTCACCCAATTCCTCATGTGGGCGTATCTACAAAGTACCTTGTAAAGAATGCAATATGTTCTATATAGGACAAACTGGAAAAGACCTTTCAACCAGGGTCAAACAGCATAAATATAGTGTTAGGACCGGACAAGAATCTAATGCTTTATTTATTCATATGAGAGACAATAATCATTGTATTGACTGGGATAATGCTTCGTCAATCATGTCCTGTAATTAATCCGTAAATGGAAACATCATAGAGTCAAGTTTGATTAAACACACAGAAAATATTAATATTGTCATGGATCCAGCCCAATTGGTAACGCTGTACCATGTACATTGGGAACACTGTAGCTGTGTTTGGCTACACTTTCATAACTTCCCTGGCTGGCGCACGATAAGTGCTTATGTTAACTGTAAATTCCTTTGTAGACAGATAGTATTGTCAGGTTATGATTAATTTATGTTGTGTAATTCTATTCAAGCAAGGTATATCCTGTACTAAGCTATATTAGCCTGAAATGGTTATATTGTTAAACCGAGAGTTTTCCCCTTTGTGGTTGGCGGTTGAGCCACACACTCTTTGTTTCCTCAACCTGAGGCTCAACACTCTCTCTCTCTGTTCCAGCTGCCGTAAGACTAACACCTCTCCCCCAGCTCTCCTGTTGTGTATCCCTTTGAAATGCACCTCGTGGCGTATCAAGGTTTGTGTGTCCTTTGTTAGGAGGCCATAGTCCAGCAGGACTATGGGCCTATTAGGAATATTTATACTGTGTTGTGTCCCATTGTTAATCTGTACATTAAATATGTAAATAATGTAAGTTTGGATGTACTAGTGTTTTGTTATTCCTCTCCAGACTAACCATAGCAGTTTAACCTCATGCCCACTTATTCCCTCATACTAATGGCTGCTCACTGGGCTTTTGAGTAATTAATATTAGACTTTATCATTCCTTCTCTGGGTTACAGAGGGTATTTAGCTCAGGGCAAGGGTTAACCAGGGTTGGAAGTGATAATATGAACTTAAACAATGGTATGTACAAGTTGGATAGTTTCATCATAGACAAGGTTGTTAATAAGATAAGTCCAACTGCTATTCCTTTCTGACTGAGGATAATCTTAGGTTTAGAGGTCATGTCAGGTTTGATGAGAGTTAGGTCAAATAAATCCTTGTAGCACCAAATGGGTGAGTATTGCTTTGAACTCGTAGTGGCAACACCTTCAGGTTGCCAGTTAGTTATTAAGTGTATCGGTATATAAGCTGTCTCTCGGCAACCATTCATCTACATTCTGTATTTCCCCTGAAGATGTGAATACCGAAAGCGCTTGGGACTCCGTGTTTATTTTTCCTTCTTTGTGGATTTACGCATATATATATGAATATGTTTATAGTAAACCCCCTTTGTATGTACAGTTGCCAGCACTTATAACGGGTACATTCAGCGTTGTCAGTCCTCTAGTTCTGTACAAGTTATAAGTGCAGGCAATTGTACACATTACGCCCCTAAACCCACTGAATAATTAGGGTTAATGTAAAGAGATTCATTTTAAAAGGTGTAATAAACATCCATAGCACCAACAGTTTAAAATAAGGTATTATTATACAAACCGTGATATGGGTAATAACAATATCGTAGCCGTCCTTCCACTGGTTCCAATGATCGTAGCCCCAGTCAGTGAAGCGGTCTGCATCTCTGGCTGACTGTTCCATCCAATCGGTACAACCCACATCCTTGTTCACCCACTGCGTCTTTGTCTATGTCAACTAACTTGTTTGTGATTTTGTATATCATCTGTTGTCTGTGTATCTGTCTTCGTGTTACTAATGGGTCTAGTTTTGTGTATTGTTTAAGCAAAGTGACTGATGTAGTGTGTCTGTAATCACGTCTGGCCCATCTTGCAGTTTTGTTTTGTATGGACTCTAATTTATTGATATTATTGTAAGTGTGTGGGTCCCAGACAGTGTCGCAATAATCTAAATGTGGCCGAACGAAAGTGTTATACGCAATAATTTTGGTGTTTGTGTTACACCTGCTGAGGTTCCTGCGCAAGAACCCCAGGACCCTACTAGCTTTGGCCCTGATGCTACCTATGTGTGTGTTCCACCTCATGTCCGCTGAGATGTGGACGCCCAAGTATTTGTGGGAAGTGACTGTGTTGAGGTTGGTGTTGTGTAGTTGGTATGTATATGGAATGACATTATGGGCACGGGTAAAACGGATGTGATGGCATTTGTCTGGTCTAAATGTCATCTGCCACTTGACTTCCCAGTCTTCAAGTGCAGTTAGGTCGTCCTGTAGTCGAAGGCAGTCATTCCTATCTTTAATTGGTCTGTAAACTAAGCTATCGTCAGCAAAGAGTCTAGTGGTAGAGGAAAGTGAGAGTGGGAGGTCATTACTATATGAAAGGAAGAGAAGGGGACCCAGGACAGTGCCCTAGGGTACCCCAGAGGTCACAGGAACAGATGGAGACTGACTACCGTCAAGAACTACACGTTGCTTTCTGGTAGTCAAGAACGTTCCAATCCAGTGAAGAAGTTGTCCCTGTATGCCATAGAATTCTAATTTGTGTAGTAGTCTTTGGTAAGCGACTTTGTCGAAGGCTTTGGCAAAGTCTAATACTATGGCGTCAACCTGTCTAATTTTTGTGTCATTGAGGGACTGCAAGATGTCATGAGTAACTAGTTACCAGTAGCTGCGCCTCACACGAGCGTTTAGGCCGAAAACCGTGTTGATTGTCAGTCAGTATATTTTGTCTATCAAAGTGGTCCATTATGTGTCTAAGAATAATGTGTTCTAAAATTTTGCAGGGGACTGAGGTAAGTGAAATAGGTCTATAATTAATGGGAAGGGTTCTGTCTCCAGATTTAAAAATTGGGGTCACATTTGCCAAAAGCCAGTCTTGGGGGAGTTCACCGGTCTGTAAAGTCTGTGAGAATATAACCTGCAGGACAGGGGCAAGAACGCTAGCGTTAGTCCTCAATATCCTGCAGGGTATATTGTCTGGTCCAGTCGCTTTGTGTATGTCTACCTCAGATAAGAGTTTCTCAATTCCTTGGGTGTTTATATGAATGGGAGGGATAGGTGGGTGTGATGGTGTTGGCATATCTGGTAAGTGTTCATGTTCATGGGTAAAAACGGACTGGAATTGTGTGTTAAGGGCGTTGGCTTTGTCTTGTGGGTGTGTAACCAAGGAATTGTTGTGTAGTAATGTTGTAATACCGGTCGAGTCTTGTTTGCTTGCTTTAAAAAAGCCGAAGAATTGTTTGTGGTTTTGTGTGTTGTCTGCGAGGAAAGTGGATGTGTATTTAGTTTCTGCTTGTTTAGTTTCTTTCTGTAGTGTTTTCTGTATATTTTTGTATTCTAACCAGTGTTCTGTATCGTTGTATCGTTTTGCTCTGTTGTATGCCTTTACCTTGTTTCTGTGTAGTCTTTTTAATTGTCTATTGTACCATGGTAATGACCTGTTATGTGTGATGGTTTTCGTGGGTATGTGCTTGTCCATTGTGTCACGTATAAAGTCACGAAGTCTGGTCCAGTTTTTTTCCACAGATCTGGCCATTGGGTCTGAGTCAAGGAACGAGTCACGAAATTCAACTAAGTCTTGGGTAATGCCACCCATGTCAGCTCTGTTGTACATGTAAATTGTCCTGGGTAATTGTTTTTGTGTTGTTGGCCTGATGTTTGCGTCAATGAGTACCATCTCATGGTCACTAAGACCAGGTAGTACTCGTGTCCGTGTAATTAAGGAAATGTTGTTTGTGAGAAATAAGTCTAATATGTTGGATGTGACCCCGTGTCTTTTGTTAGGATTATGTCTTTCTACACTGACTTGTGTGAGTGTTGGTTCTAGCACTGCTTGAGTAAGTGAGTGGGTGTTAATGATGTCAATGAAATTTTCATGTAAGAGTTTCCTATCAGTCTGTAAAAGTAAGTCGCCTTCATGGGTGGAATTGTCCAGTGTCGTCTTTGCTGTCCAGTTTATGTCGGGAAGGTTAAAGTCACCAGCCAACCATATATTTTTGGAGGGGTCAATTTTAGATAAACAATCGTCAAGGGTCTGCAGGTATTCTAAGTTTGAATTTGGGGGACGATAAAAGGATCCTATAATGAGTGTCCTGCAGCCCTGTATCTGTATTTTAGTCCATATAATTTCAGAGTCCGCGTTCAGTTCGGTGGCTGGGGTCGCAACTAGTCCTGGCTTTGTCGCAATTAGGACTCCGCCATGTTTATCGTCTATTCTGTCCTTCGTGTGTAGGGTCATATTATAGGGACTGTCCGTCGGGAAGATTTCACTGTCCTGGATGTCAGGTGTGAGCCAGGTCTCTGTCCCTATAATAATGTCGGGGTCATAGGTCTGGAGGGTTTGGTGAAAGGCAGCTCTTTTGTTTATGATGCTGCGGAAGTTAATGATTAGGGTACGTAGGGAAGACAGTTTTTTATGGGTGATGGAGTCGAGTGTGGTGTTGGTGGTAGAATGGGGTGTGAGGATGGATGATCTATTGGGGATGGTGATTGGTGTTATGGAAAACGAGCGTGCACTATGGAGAGTCTGGTTGGGTGTAGAATGGTTTGGGAGTGGATGATGCGGAGTTAAGGGAAGTCATGTCTTGCTGTCGGTTTTGTGTAGGGGAGGAATTGTCTCTGTTGCGTCTACCTAAACGTCGGGTGATCCTATCTAATGGTGGAGGTGTGTTGTGAGTTGTGGGTGGTGGTGAAGATGAAGTGGTGGTGTCTAATAAACTGAATCTATTGGTGTGGTGTATTGGGGAGTGAAAAAGGGAGGAGGTAAAATTGGGCGCACCACAGTCCCAGCAGATCCACGAAAGGCTCCGACCCTCCAATCCGTCGAACGCCGCCGTGAAGCCCCCAACACAGCTGACAGTGAGATTAGATTTGAGGTGAAATTATTTTATTTGCGGTGAACTGATTTGATTTCAGTTGAATTGATAGTGACAACATAATTTGAGGTGAATTAATTGTTTTAAAGATTTTATGTGAGTTGATCTGATTTGAGGTGTAAATAGAAAACTGATTAAATTTGAGGTTGAAAGAAAACCGCCTTAGGCCTGGAAGACCCAATAGTGCGAGGGAGTAGATGATAGAGATGTGGGTCATCAAGCACGAAGAAAATAGAAGGAAAGGAGAGACAGTTGAAAAATTGAAAAGGAGTGGATGGAGAACCAAAGGGGCTTCCAAATCATTAATTATAGTACACCCGTATTACTGGAAAGAGAGAGAGAGAGAGAGAGTATGGATTAGGGAAAAAGTAATAAAGATTCTGAACGCAGAATGAAAAAGAGATCACACAGTATATACTCACCATATGAAGATATTGGTACCAGCCAGCTTTCTCCCTCGCCACGGCACGGGAGTTTTTGTAAACTTTGTCGAACCTGATAAGACAAATAAAATCACACA
This sequence comes from Petrolisthes cinctipes, assembly GCA_033782935.1. Lineage (NCBI taxonomy): Eukaryota > Metazoa > Arthropoda > Malacostraca > Decapoda > Porcellanidae > Petrolisthes > Petrolisthes cinctipes. The sequence continues at coordinate 8,558 of JAWQEG010004876.1, forward strand.
TGCACTTATTCGTACACCTACTAATTTAGTTATAGTTGCATCCCCAGTAGCGAAAAAAACTTCCGGTGAATTTGGTGAACTGTGGCGCCACTGTGTTTGTTTACATAGCGTCTTTATGGTGGATATTATAGCAGTAGTGAGTTCTGTCCATTCATTTACTATTATTACCCAGTAGTGCCACATTTCGCTAAACCCACATTATGTAGTGCACATTACTAGTGAAGGCAATTGAACAATCGTGGATATAAATGTCAATGCACATATGAATACCGGTACCTCAAACAAATTCCTAATTAATGTTTTCATGTTCTCATATGATGTTGTTGCTTGAAGTAGTAAGTAGATGCTTGTAGTAAATAATATGATGCTGCTTAATTAACTACTTATTGAAAAAGTTCTCTGTTAACGAAAGAGGGAAGCTGTCAAAAACTTATATGAGTAAATTTCTCTAACCCACACTTCATTACATAATCTCTAACCCATACTTTATTACTTTTTCTCTAACCCTCGGTGGCCCCATAAATTTTCTTTAACCCACACTTTATTACATAATATTATTCTCTAACCCACATTTTATTGCTATTTATCTAACCCACACTTTATTACATAATCTCTAACCCACACTTCATTTCTTTTTCTCTAACCCACACTTCATTATATATTCTCTAACCCACACTTCATTGCTTTTTCTCTAACCCACACTTTATTACTTTTTCTCTAACCCACACTTTAATACTATTTCTCTAACCCACACTTCATTACATTTTCTCTAACCCACACTTCATTACTTTTTCTCTAACCCACACTTTATTACTCCCCTTTATTTCCACCTCAACTCACCTGTCTATATAACACTTGCCATATCCAGTGGTGTAGTAGTTAACTTGAATTCCTGGCTCATCACACTTCTCAAACAGTCTGGCAGCTGCGTCATAACCTCGGGCGTCTGCTACTGTCTCGTCCCAGGTCCTCGCTTGCCAATCTGAGTGTGTGATTGATTGATTGATTGATTGATATTAGGTGCCGCAACAGAGAGGTCATATAGCACCAGAAAAATGTGATAGAGATGTGTGACAGCAAGCAGGAACGAAATAGAAAGAAAATAGGGACAGTTGAAGACTGGGGGCGAAGAGGCGCCCAAACCCTTAAGGTATTGCCCACATCACTACAGGCAATACCCATCTGCGCGCTGTGTGTGTGTGTGTCGGTAGGTTTTGTTTGTGTATAATACGTTTGGGTTCCTTGACGCAGAGAGAGAGGGAGAGAAAGAGAGAGAGACCATATAAGACGACCACCCAAGGTATGAAAGATCTTGTTGTAGGCAGAGGCAAGGTTAAGACAGACCTTGTCTTAACCTTGGGCAGATGGAGGTAGGTGATAGGGAGGTATATATTTAGATTGGGTCAACTTCAATTTGCTAAAGTTGCATTCAGTGATCTCTCTCTCTCTCTCTCTCTCTCTCCAGTCCAGCCACTCACCATAAGCACTAGCAGGGATGGGGTTAGTGAGAGCGTTGAGTCGTTTAGCGAGACCAAAGAGTCGATTGGCCACACTTCCGTTGATCCATTCTGCACCATCTTCCACCAATATGTCCCCTATTAAATGAATTTTATATATATATATATATATATATATATATATATATATATATATATATATATATATATATATATATATATATATATATATATATATATATATATATATATATATATATATATATATATATATATATATATATATATATATATGAATGATTCATATTGACAAGTATGTTGTGTGGGTGGAAGGTAAACACAGGATAGAGCTTTGAGTTATTTTATTACTCTTACGTTTCGGACTACACAGAGTCCATCTTCAGAGAGAAATGACATAGAGAAGAGGGTACCCCGAGATATATATACCGGTGGTGGCCTACATTGCACCTGCCACTCCTTAATCTCACCTGACCTGACCTCACCTCACCCCCTCCTTTCTTTTATACTCCAGGGCTATACTGGCTGAGTATCTACACCACTTCATAAACCCTTCTCTATGATTATGAACATTTTTTGTACAAATGTATGCTGCTTCCAATGCTTTCCTCATTTTCTTATCCAAACCACTATGAATGATTGATGAATCCTCCCATCTGGGTAAATTATTACATTCTTCAATGTGCAGTACCAATGAATTAGCTGTGTTGTGCTTCCTTACGTCAGCTTTATGTTCATATAATCTTTTCTTTATACCTCTTCCTGTTTTTCCTATATACATCTTGTCACACCCATTACATGGAATACTATATATCACGCTGTTATTATTGACACGCTTGTTCTTGTTTGCCTGGGTTAGTTCGCCGATTCTCTTTCCAGATGATGTTGCAATTTTTAAGCCAACCTTGTTCATATGTCTATCTAATACCGAGCCAATATTAGAATTAGGTACACATACAAATCTTTTCTCATTTTTCTCGCTGTTATTAGTTTCATCTTTCTTACGTTCGATGATTTTAAGTGCTTTGTTTTTAAGCTTAGTCAGCAAACCTGCAGGGTATTTCAATTTCTTAAATGCCTCTATTATATACTTAATTTCATCGTCCAAGCTGTCATTACTACATATCCTGTAAGCTCTTAGAAAAAATCCTATCACCACTCCAGACTTAATCCTAGCATTGTGAGCAGATAGATAGTGAATAAAGTCATCTTTGTTAGTGGGTTTCCGGTACACCGAGAATTTTACACCTTGTTCCGTTTTTCTTATTATAGTGTCTAGAAACGGTAGCATGTTCTCTTTTTCTTCCTCAACAGTAAACTGGATATCCCTCTGTACGTTATTTAACATCCTCAATTTATTGTCTATATTGGTATTATTCGGTACTACTACAAGGACATCATCGACATATCTCAATTTATTGTCTATATTGGTATTATTCGGTACTACTACAAGGACATCATCGACATATCTATACCATACACTGTTCCTACCTATTATTCTAGTATATTTATCAGCTTCTAGTGTCTCCATGTATAAACTAGATAAGACAGCACTTAGTGGGCTCCCCATGGCTAGACCCCTGTGTTGCACATATTCTTCATTATTAAATATGAACACGCCGAATCGTACACACAATGAGACCATCTTGATGAAATCTGTCCTCCTCCCTGATGTGGTCCAGTGCCTTCCTCACTGCTTCTATGGCTCCCTCGACTGGTACATTGGTGAATAGTGATTTTACGTCGAAGCTGGCGAGTTTCTTGTTTATGAAATCGATTTCATTGAGTCGTGATATCAAATCCGATGAGTTTTTCAAGTGTGCACCACTGATGGATCCTAGAGCACGGGACAGTGGCATCGCAAGCTGTTTGGCCACCTTATGTGGTGCACTACCTATGCCAGATGTTATTGGTCTCATTGGAATATTCGGTTTATGTACTTTTGGAAGTCCTCTCATCCTCGGTGGTTGTGGATTTTCTTCTAGTAATCTGATGAGTCGCTTGCCTTTCTCCGATCTTCTCATTATTTTTCTGGCTTCCTTATTGAATTTTTCTGATTCACTCTCAGCATACCCTATATATTTCTTCTCGTACGTGGATTCATCATTAAGGAGGTTCATCATCTTGCCTATGTAATCACATTTATTTAGTATTATCACTCCTCCACCTTTATCTGCACTGGTTATCATTATGTCCGGGTCACTTTTTAGGGAGTTTAGGGCCTCGTTGTATCTCCTCGGTAGTGCACTTGGTTGCTCATCAGATAGGGCTTTGTAACACGCTAAAACACCTTGAATGAACTCTTTTTTCTACATCATTGTCTGACCACTTATAATTCTTAGACACATATTCGGCATAGCTTTTTCTATCTTCCCCTGTGTCGAACTTAAGACCAAGAGAAAGAGCTTCCTTTTCGTATTTGGTTAGGATTCTGCTGGATAAGTTTAACACTAAGTCAGAGTTACCCATACTACTCCAAGCACTATTCTCGCACAGGGATCGGAGCTTTCTGTGTAGTTTCTCCTTCTGTTTCTCACTGTCCTTTGCTAGTTTCCGGATCTGATGTCGAGATAGGGACACTGATTTCTTTAAGTCGAATAGTTCGTAGATGTTCAAGGTCAGTTTTTCACATTCTTCTAACAAATATTTCCTACCGGCCTCGGTCAGGGGGTTGTCATCGTTCCTAAGTTGTTTCGGTGCAGTTTTTGGTAACACCAGCTCCTCCAGGCAGTCCTGAAGGAATTTACGCCGGTTCCAACATCTCGTGGTCCTCCTCCTTCTGTTAAACTCACGCCCTGCAGCACCTGGTTCCCCACCACCATTCGACAGATGTGAATGATTCATATTGACAAGTATGTTGTGTGGTTGGGAGGTAAACACAGGATAGAGCTTTGAGTTATTTTATTACTCTTACGTTTCGGACTACACAGAGTAACAAAATAACTCAAAGCTCTATCCTGTGTTTACCTCCCACCCACACAATATATATATATATATATATATATATATATATATATATATATATATATATATATATATATATATATATATATATATATGCAGAAACCTCACTTCACCGTGGGATGTGTGTATGCAAAATAACCACAGGAGAAATCATAGACAGGACAGTAAGTATTTTCGTGTATTACATCTTCAGACAGAGTAAACACAAGAGGGTACAGTGGGAGTATATATATACACATAGGCCACCTGGGGGTGGTACTAAAAGAGACCTCACTTCACCTAACCTCACCTGCCCAGACTAGTCTGGCGGGAATCTCTTTATTATCAAATCTGTTAACACTTTGTCACACTTGAAATGACCATAGCTCATATTTAAATTTTTATCATATGTACTAGAAATTATACAAGATTCGATGACATTTCTTTCATAGAAACATTTTGCCTAAGCTAAAACCTTAGAACCAGCCCAGTTGATATGGTGATTATTGATATCTTTATGTTGAAATAATCCACTACTTTGTTGTCCCACCCTGACACAATATTTATGCTGTGATACTCTAGATTTTAAATATTTACCAGACTGTCATATATAAAACTTGTCACAGTGCCGACATGAAATTTTATATATTACATCAAAGTCATTTTCAGGACTATTCTTGATGAGAATTTTTTTAACTGTATTATCATATTTAAACACGACCTGTACATTGAGTTTCTTCAGTACCTGTATACAATCAAGAAAGTTTTCATGGAATGGAAGAACAAGCATTTTGCGATTTGGCTGGCGAGGTAATCTCTCATTTCTTACGTAATAAAAGCGTTTTTTTGCTATATCATGACACTGATTAAGAATGTTTACTGGGTATTTTAATCTATGTCCAGTTTCTAAAATTGTTTTAATCTCTGCATCTAAATATTCAGGATCCGAAATCTTATATGCCCTTAAATATATTAATATAAATACTGATTTCTTCACCTTCATGTGATGGTTAGAATGAAAGTGGACATAAGATAGTATGTTTGTAGGGTTCCTATGCATTCTTGTTTTGAGAATACCATTATCTCTTACAATTTGCACATCTAAAAATGGGAGAGTGTTATCTTGTTCAAGTTCATGTGTAAATTTAATGGAAGGGGCAAGTGAATTCAATTTCTCCAAAAAATCATTAACATCTAGACGATCAGGCCAAAAGCATAATGAATCATCCACATATCTTAGCCACGTTACATTTGGTTCTTTATTTTTACTTAACAAATTATTCTCGAAATATTCCATGTATAGATTAGCCATATATATATATATATATATATATATATATATATATATATATATATATATATATATATATATATATATATATATATATATATATATATATATATATATATATATATATATATATATTCTCTTTTTAGGTTGAAGGATATGGCTTGTTCTGCATTTATGAGTTTATTATTTATGTTTTCAATAGATCTTACAGTTTTTCTTAAATCTTCACTTAGATGGTGGATAAATGAGGCAAATGTTGAGTTGTTGGGGGAGGTCGACGTTTCGTCCAGTACATTGGACATCTTCAGAAAGAAGTGGTGATTCTGGGTTGTTGTTTTTTATTGCAGGGGAAATTACCTCTGCTTGGGCCTTATGCCTGTGTTGGCAGGCCCAACAGTCTGGTTTCCACACCAACACCTGACCCTGTTCAGGGGCGGATGCCAGCTTGTGTTGTTTATAGTCATGCCACTTTAAGACCTCCAGAAAGAACCGCCGTGAAGGGGAAGCACACTACAACCACCGATCCACCGCCAATCCCCCCTCCAAATCAGTAGTAAAGAATGTTGAATCCTGGTGGAAATGCAGGATATCAAAAAGTCTTGGAGAGTAGGGTATAGTCTGAGTGGTTTTGTACAAGTTGGAGTAAGGTCTGGAACGGGGTCTAGTTGAAGAGGTAAGAGGTTGAACTCTGATGGAAAAGCAGGGTTTCCATAGATTGATATAATGAGTGATTGGGTGAGAGTGTGTAGTAAAGATTTAAGGTAAAGACTTTGAGCTTTTATGTAAAAGTTGGAACGGAGTGTAGTTGGAGGAAGAGTTATTGGTTATTCAACTTGCTGAAATAATCCAGTAATGTGTGTAAGGGCGAGGGTATCGTTGACGAGTGGGTTTGATAAAGTGCAAGAGAAGAGGGGTCAGGATTTGAAGGAAGTAGGGGGTTACAGGGGGTTTCAACCCTGTTTACCCTAAGGTTAAAGCCCTGGAAGAAAAATGATGATTAGTATAGTGTGCTTGATTGTGTGGATGTTGGTGTTCGTTGTAGTGTGTGTAAAATGTGTGTGTTGCAGTTTAGGTTTGTGGGGTGGGGTGAGAGCCATCATACGACCCAGACTTGAGGAAGGAAGCACACAAATAGCCCTATGCTCCACTTGTCCACTGCAGTTCGGTGAACTGCCTCTAGTCTCTGGTGCCACGTGGTACTAAATAAAAATTAAACAAAAAATGCCACATGAAGACATCATTCTCGAGCATGACACTTTTGACTGAGACCCTCAGTGACCTACACCCGTCACAGGCTGCTAGTAGGAGTTGTACCGTTAACTCAGGGTGCTGCATGTATTTGTATTGTGTATAGTGTTTGCAGTTTAGGTTTGGAGGTTGGGGCGAGAGCCACCGTAGAACCCAGACTTGAGGAAGGAAGTACACAAATAGCCCTAGGCTCTGCTTGTCCACTGCTTTTTCCATGTGGAAGTGCCTCTCACCAGCAAACCATGTGGTTTAACCGAGCAGTGGCATTGCTGAGTGAGACCTTCAGTGACCTACACCCGTCACAGGCTGGTAGTAGGAGAGGTGCCTTGAACTCTTGGTGCTGCAAGTGTATGTTTACCGCGGAGGGGCGCATCCCCTCATGAAACCAACTGTCCTTACGATATCATCCATGAGGAAGCGCACTTGAGTTGCTTCTGTGGTGGCTTGGTCTTCGCCGGTCTGCACTCGGGGTCTCCTTAAGCTGGCTGTGCTTGGGCACTCCAGAAGGTAGTGAATGAGTGGCTCTTCAATCCTGTTTCCACAGTGCTGACACTCTTCCGACGCTTCTTTTAAAATGCAGTAACGCATCGTTACATATCCCATCCTGATCCGATGTAAGTTGGTCCAGCGTGGAACTTTGGTTGTGAGGGGTATCAATCCTGTTGCTAGGGTGTACCACCTGGCAGCACATGAGGTTGCAGAGATGTCTCTAAGTCTGGAAAGTATTCTATCCTTGACTGCAGCCCCAGCCATGCTCTTGTTTTTCTTAAGGCTGGGAGGGATTTTGAAGGTTGGAGTAGGTCCTCTGGCTGTCAATTTGGCTCCTTTGTGAGCCCTCTCATTTCCGTCCACTCCAACATGACTTGGGATCCAACAGATTGTGATATGCCTCCCTTGTCCTTGTATCCTTTGTGCCGTGGCAAGTACATGGGTCGTCAGTTGGACATTGTCTTCCGGGATGTACTGCATGAGGTTCTGCAGTGCCGTCATTGAATCTGAGTAGATGAGGATGTGCTTCTCTGCCCTTCTCTCCGCAGGCCGCATAGCCTAGGCTATGGCTGCAAGCTCAGTCTGAGTGGAGCTGCAGTGGTCAGAGGTCCTCCAACCAAAGACACTGTTGCCAAGGACAAAAGCGGCACCCGCCCTGCCACTCTCCGGGCCCACGGAGCCGTCAGTATCTTCGTTATCCCTGCTGCCCATCACTCTGTTGGCATGCTGGAGGAGTTCATTTTCGCTGAGGTCTTTCTTGCCTCTCGGAAGCCAAACTATCTGTTTTGATGGCTGGTGTGGTCCACGGTACTCACCGGCTGGTGAGTCTGTACCCTTCTTCAAGAGAAATTTGACGTTGAGAAGGCTGTGTACTGTGTCTGCCACCCTTCAGATCCAGGTCCCTCTCTTTGCACTCTGCCTGTCCTTTCTCAGTTTCATTTTGATGACCTCACTTTTGAAAGGATTATCCCTATAGTGATGTATGGTTCTAGCTACCACACATGACACTACATAGTCGATTCTGTCTTGGATAGAACCCAGACCAGATTCATGCAGCATCACTTCTGTTTTGGTCCATAATGGGGCACCGTATATGGTCCTCAGAGCTTTGTTCTGGATGCATTCCAGCTTGCATGCCAAGGTCTTTGGTATACCTGGAAGCACTATGGCAGCATAATCGATGATCGATCGGATGGCTTGTTTGTAGAACATCATGAGAGTTCTGTTTGAGGCACCACTGCCATAGGACACTAGGGACCTCTGGGCTGCAAGACGAGATTTAGTCCTATCCTCCCACCTCCCCTTGTGCACACATTTTTTATTTCAACATAACTGCTAAACAAGATCTCAGAAGACGCATGTTTATAGAGTATTTTTATCTTAGAAATACATCTACTTTCATTTGACAAAGCTGGAAAGGAAAGTCGAGGGACACCCTGTATATATCTGTATATATATGATAATAATGATATTAATAATAATAATAATGATATAAAATAATAATAATATCTATACAAAGAGACAGAATAGAAAGCCCACCTTGTCTATGGGTCTTAACACGGCCACCTAAGTAGTCTTGAGCTTCCAGTACCACCACGTCAGCTGTACTGTCTTTCAATAGTACCTTGGCAGCTGACAGGCCAGATGCACCTCCTCCCAATACTACAACGTCCACCCTCTGAGCCGACGTCAGCCTGGTGGGGGGATGGACGAGTGAGTAAGGTGAGGGCTGTGAGATTGGTAGGTGTTCATGGGGAGAGACGAGGGAGGGTAGAAGGAGGGAGAAAGGTATATGTTATATCACTAATATGTATATGATGGGGTTATGGATTTGATAGTGAATGAAGACCTCCCTAGACAGAAAAAACAACAACCGTATTTTGAAGGAAAAGGTTATTGATTTATTGACTGAGGATTGATATGTTGATTGATTGATTGATTGACTGAGAATGAAAGAAGGCTTCCATTGGCCTGGAAAACCCTGTAGGATGAAGGAAAAGATGATATATTGAAAAGAGGGACCGTGAAAATAAATTGTTGAGTCAATATGTACTGTACAATGTCACATATTGAAATAAACTTGTACACACACACAAACACACACACATGAAGCACCATTCTCTCTCTCTCTCTCTCTCTCTCTCTCTCTCTCTCTCTCTCTCTCTCTCTCTCTCTCTCTCTCACACACACACATAGCGTGCGACGTTACCATTATAAATATAGGTGGCATGTGCTTCCGGTGTGGTGCTGGCTATTATTACAGGGACACTGTAGGCTACCTGTGCATACATCAGATATCCTTACACAAACACACACACATACACACCAAACTTGTGTATTTACAGAATCTCTGTCTCTGTCTCTGTCTCTGTCTCTGTCTCTGTCTCTGTCTCTGTCTCTGTCTCTGTCTCTGTCTCTGTCTCTGTCTCTGTCTCTGTCTCTGTCTCTGTCTCTGTCTCTCTCTCTCTCTCTCTCTCTCTCTCTCTCTCTCTCTCTCTCTCTCTCTCTCTCTCTCTCTCTCTCTCTGGAAACGCTGCAAGAATTCACCACACTCAACGTAGGAGTGACACCATCGCCTGCCGTACCCGTTGACACAGCCCCTGTACAGACTGCCTCCACACCCTCACCTTCACCGGCACCACCAACCACACCTTTACCGTCATCGGCACCATCAGCAATTTCCATTTCTCCACGGGAGGAATTCCGCGTTGTCAGGAACAACATTCGACCCACAAGGAACATTATACCCATCACTACGTGCCAGAACCGCTTCAAGATCCTGGCCCAAGACGACGATGAAGACGACACCGAGGCCAGGCTGGTTGGTGACTCCATGGTAAGGGGTCAACTCACCGAGTTTTGTGGCCGAGCACCCAAGTCGAGGAAGCGATTTTGCATCCCGGGTGGCGGCCTAGACGACGTGATTGACTCAGTGGACGAAGTGACAAGCCTGGCCCCCGACAACACCACGTACGTCATCCACGTTGGAACCAACGATGTATTCAAGACCAGATCGGAAGAGCTCCTCAACAAGTACCGACAGATGATTGCGAAGTTCAAGGAAAAGACGAACAACATCATCCTTTCTGGAATCATCCCCCGCAGACAAGCAGACACCCGTTTCTTCAACACCGCTACTAGTATCAACCGACGACTTGCCAACATCTGCAACGAGGAGAACGTCGATTTCGTCAACACATGGGACAACTTTTATTTTGATGACTCGTTGTTCTCAGATGATGGTGTCCATCTGAATCAGGTAGGAGCAGCCCGTTTAGGACGTTTGCTAAACGACGCGGTCATCAACCATCGTACAAAAAACGGGACTGCCCAGGTACTTCAAGGTCAAGTAACGTAATACGAACAAACAGAATAACACGGGCAAACATGCAGTTACCCAACCGAAATAGTCTAAAGGTTTTTTATGTTAACGCTCGCAGCATCCATAACAAATTCACAGATCTAGAGGAAATAACGCTTACAGAAAATTATGATATTATCGGCATTACAGAATCGTGGCTAAATACTGAAAATAGAGACTTCCTAGCAGAGTATAAAATTCCTGGCTATACAATATTTGAGAAAGGTCGAACTAATAAAAGGGGAGGCGGAGTATTATTATATATTAAAGATGACCTCAAACCGATCCTATTATCAAAGCCCCATATCGCTAACGTAGACACACTATATATACTCATTAGAAATAAATTCGGGATGAAACTTTTGTTAGCCTTACTATACAGACCCCCAGCTCAAGCAGTACAAACCGACCGTGATATCTATGAACAAATTAACGAGATGAGTAACACGCAAGAAGCCGTAATTCTTGGCGATTTTAATTTACCAATAACAAAGTGGGGAGAACCATTATCAGCTCACTATGGTCAAGACCTTTATACTAACTTACAAGAGAGCTCTCTTATCCAATTTGTTAATAGTCCAACTCGTGGAAATAACATTCTTGACCTAGTATTTGCAACAAAAGAAGACTTGATAGCGAATATTAACGTGGGTGATGAGTTTACTAATAGCGACCACCGCATAATCACATTCAGTATAAATTTCAATAGAAGCGAAATAAATTACAGCTACGAAAAAATCCCCGACTTTAGAAAAGCTAATTTTCACCAACTCAGAGCGATACTAAAAGATACCGATTGGAAATGTCTGCGAGACACTATTAACATTAATACACAATGGAACTTTTTCACTAATGCGTACACAAAAGCGGTCAAAGATAGCATACCTTTAAAGAACCGACGTTCAGCACAAAACTTAAAGCCCAAGTGGTGGAGTAAAGAGATAGCCGACTGTTTACGCGCCAAAAAAAACGCCCATAATAGAGTAAAAATCACAGACGACAATAACGAGCGGGCCAAGTTTTCAGACTTACGAAGAAAAGCCAAAAAGTTAATCAAACAGAGTAAAAAGGCCATTGAAAAACACGTTGCAAATCAAAGTAAGACAAACCCGAAAGAGTTCTACAGTTATATTCGGCATAAGAAAGTACTCACGTCAACTATCGGACCACTACTTGATGAGAATGGGGACTTTACTACAGATGAAGAGCGAATGAGTGGTATCCTTAACACTTTCTTTGCATCAGTCTTTACTATAGAAAACCCGAACGATATACCAGCAGTAACAACAGTCCAAAACGAAAATACCGAGGTATTAAGTAATATCAGCATAACTGAAAGTGACGTAATAAAATGTATTGATAAATTAAATGTAAATAAGTCACCTGGGCCAGACACGATCTCCCCTCGCGTATTAAAGGAAGCAAAAAGCGATATAGTAAAACCTCTGACTCTGCTCTTTAACTATTCTTTACACACTGGAACAATACCTGACAAATGGAAACTCGATAACGTAACACCAATATTTAAAAAAGGCAGCAAATCCCTACCTAGTAACTATCGCCCTATCAGCCTAACCTCAGTCGTATGCAAAATGCTAGAGACAATCATACGAGATAAACTTACAAATCACTTAGAGGAAAACAACTTACTTAGAGACACTCAACACGGTTTTCGTAACAAACGCTCTTGCCTAACGAACCTATTAGACTTTTTAAATGACATTTTCAATGAATATGATAAGAGTAAAGCAGTAGACATAATTTATCTAGATTTCCAAAAGGCCTTTGACAAAGTTCCCCATAAACGCTTAATATCTAAACTAAAATCACACAGAATCCAAGGCGATACCGTAAGATGGATAGAGAACTGGCTAAGAAACCGAAAACAACGCGTGGTAATAAATGGAAAATCTTCTAGTTGGACAGGCGTTACAAGCGGGGTGCCACAGGGGTCAGTTTTAGGGCCAATCCTATTCCTAGTTTACATAAACGACATAGACGAAGGCCTCTCATGCATAATATCGAAGTTTGCCGATGACACCAAAATTGCAAATACAGTACTCACTAACGCACAGACTAAAGAAATGCAAGATAATCTCGATAAATTGTCAAATTGGGCGAAAACTTGGCAAATGTCCTTCAATTCAGATAAATGTAAAGTGCTTCACATCGGACATCATAACGTAGCAGCAAACTACTCGTTAAATGGTAAGCAACTTAAAAGCGTGGATCGAGAGACAGACTTAGGGGTAACAGTATCAAGTAACCTAAAACCCAGTCAGCAGTGTACGGAAGTAATTAAGAAAGCAAATAAAACTATCGGCTTTATCGGCAGAGCATTCGAGTATAAATCTAAAGACACAATCCTCACTTTGTATAATTCCTTGGTCCGTCCCCTTATGGAGTATTGTGTTCAAGCCTGGTGCCCGTATTACCAGAAAGATATAGTAAAATTGGAACGAGTCCAACGTAGAGTTACTAAAATGATACCAAGTCTGAGAAATAAAACGTACGACGAGCGGCTAAGCGAATTAAATCTATTCTCATTGACACAACATAGACTGAGAGGTGACTTAATCCAGGTATTTAAAATAATCAAAGGCATTGATAATATGGACTGCAACAAATATTTCACTATTGATCAATCAAACTACATGAGAGGAAACGGCTGCAAAATCATAGGCAAATAATTTAACTCGCACGAATCAAAGAATTTCTTTTTTAACCGAGTCGTCAACTTATGGAATGGGCTTCCCCGTAACGTAATTGACTGTAACACCGTAGACAGCTTCAAACGTCGCTTAGATAAACACCTTGCGTCTAATCCCCGACTTACAATGTTTACTAATGAATAATTTTTGCCCATTACAGGTGGTAAGTTAGCCAAATTTCACCTACTTTCTATCTTTCCTATAAAAAAATTTCCTTGTGAAGTATTTCTGCCAACCCCACAAGGTTCCCATTCCTGACTTTATTTCCTGTACGGCTCAGGCCGGAGGGAGTGGAGGGTGGGGAGAGAGCCTTCTACTTTGCTATCCTTACCTACGACTATCACTGGGGAGTAATTCATTCTCTACCAGTAACCTTCTAATCAGGTCACCTCGTTTGGACCGTAAGGTCTGTTGTGGTCTGTGTTTCTATGTAACTCTATGTAACTCTATGTAACTCTCTCTCTCTCTCTCTCTCTCTCTCTCTCTCTCTCTCTCTCTCCACACACTTACACAAATTAACTCTCTCACTCTCTCTACACAAACACAAATACACAAATCAACACTCTCTCTCTCTCTCTCTCTCTCTCTCTCTCTCTCTCTCTCTGTCATGCACCACCTTAAAAATTTTCCTGGACAGACAACAGCAAGGACATTGTTATCCAACCGTAGCTCCGTAAACGTGGTTTTATAGCAATTACAGAGCCACAGACCACGTGAGCGGAGCATCGGATCGATGAACCAGGGTCTGTGATTTCAATCGAGGAGCAAAGATGGTTTGTATTTTTATCCAAGGCCAGGCCACTTCGTAGTCGGAGCAAAGTCAATAAAAGTTTTATTAGAATTAATAAATTCAACGTAAAATTATGAGACGGTACTATAATTTCCATGTTGATGTTTACGTTGTGTTGCCGTCATCTGCTACAAAGAATTCTCTGTCAAGTCATGAGCTAAAATAAGTATCCTGGTCTGCTTCGAATAGCCTGATGAATTATTAATTTAGGGAAGATTCCCGGGTTGGTTTATTTGAAAGTCTCTGATTCATCCAAAGTATGCCACAAAATAGATCCACTATTAGCACCATTGAAGGAATCTGTTTACTAGTATAGGTAGGAGGAATCAATAGGCTTCCAATTTGCCAACAAAAGAATCTTCCCTTAAACGAGCTTCAACTATTATATGACAGGATAAGCGTTGTTATTGGTTCACTGGTATGCCATATGATTCGAAACTTCAGCAAGACCTGGAAACTTGTTATGGCTAGTGACTGTACAGTCGGCGGCAGAAGTCCTGTCGCCTCATCTGCTTCACTCGAGAAATACTCACTTTTCCTACACTTAATCCTCTTGAGTCTATGAACATCGCGTGCCTCGGTGAAGCAAGTGAGGCGACAGGACTTTTGCCGCCGACTGTACAGTTGAGGCAAATAGTCCTTGCCTAGCCTGTGATGGAAAGGTGTGGCCAGCTGTTTCCAACTGTGAACACGTGGATTCATTGCTTCAGTCGGCTGCTTGATGATAGTATAGGTAAAAATATATTGGTCACAGCTATCCATCACTGACTGGTCAAGGACTATTTGCCGCGACTGTACATGGAGTGAGTGATAGCTACACCTCAATCCAACGCGGGAGTCTCGCCCCAACCTTACTGGAGTGAGAACGTGTTCCTGGCGCTCTGCCTGTATTGTTGTTTGTGTTGTTTTTTGTGATGTTTCTGCGTTCTTGTTTGTGTGTTGTTGTTTCTGTGGTGTTCTAGGTGTTGTTTATCTGTTCTATCTCGTTTTTTTGTGGTTTTGCTGTTTGTGATATTGTTGTTTGTGGTTTGTTTATTTTGTTGTGGTTCTGTGTGTGTGTGTTCAGTTGTTCACTTCCCATCTAGGCCTTGCCTAGCCTGATGGAGAGCACGAATTCGGATGTGGCTTCCTGCCAGGAGGCCGACTTTGCCATGTCGGAAGAGGATGAGTCTCCTTTCGAGGATCACTGGCCTGAGCTGCCTTCTCGCAACCATCCCCCCCCCCCCTCTCCTCGGTCACTCCGTAGCTCAGGTTGCAGCCTTCCACCTCCTCAACCTCAACCAAGCGACCCGTTGATGCCTCGTCTGACTCCTCGCAGGATTCCAATGGTGTGGACTGTTTGCCTCCGGCTGCCAAGACTGCGAAGGGTGCTTCAGCTGTGCACGACGTACCTTCTCTGCCTTACCCTGTTGTCAACAGGGCCTTCTAGCTGCATCGTAAACTGGCTTAAGTCAAGATGGCTGCAGTCACATCCCCGTTTGTCTACATCTCTAGGAAGTGTCAGGACATCATTGATAGAGTGAAGGCTGGTGAATTTTTATCTCTGCCTCTCATTCTTCAAGACTCACCCAAGAGGCCTCGTAAGTTCCTCAGCTATATCCTCACCCGTTTTCCTATTGATGTTGACCCGAAACTTGCCAAGGGATACCCTGGTGTGTACTCTGCCCGTTGTTTTCTCCAAAATGGTTCCCCCATTAGCCGTATTGTTGTTGTCTGGAGTTTACCCGATCCACCTCCAAATGAGATTTCCTTTGATTACCTCTTCTGTCTTCCACCGTGTGAGGTAAGGAAACTTCATAATGACCAGCCTTGGTGCTACAGGTGCTGGGGAGTTGGGCATATCTCCCAGTACTGTTCTGCCAGGCCGAAGTACGCATGGTGTGCCGCCGACCATGATAACAAGACGTGTCCTGTCAGGGGTGAACCATCACGTCCTGCTGCTTCCACCTCTGAGCCTTCACCTCCTGAGGATACGTCTCGATGGAAGTGTCCACGATGCCTTCAGCCAGGGGTTAACGTGTGGCATGGATGTACTCGACGTCAGGTCCAGGCTCGTGTCTCTACTATTGCTCCGCCCTCACCACCACCACCACAACCTCCCAAGACTGCTCCTCCTACCAGTCCTGCCTCGCCTCCGGTCCTGGCCCTCCACAAGTCTGTTGCTACCCTCATGGCACGATGTACGGCCCTCGAGAACCGCTTTTCTGCCCTTGAAGCCAGGATTGATGGGCTGGTTGCCACTCTGGCTGCTAATTACTCCAAACTTTCCACCTTTGTCGAGGCTCAGCAGGACATCATCTCGACTGTCACTACCCTTACCAAAAAGATGGATACTGTTGCATCTCGCTTTGAAAAGCTTTTCCAGTCAGTCCCTTCTCCTGGTCCATCATTTTCTCCAGGTCGCTCATCTGCCCCCATTCACCGGACTTGTACCTCCAAATACAGAGTTCGCTAGTGATTGCTGACTGGATGTCATCTCTTGGAATGTATGTGGTATCACCAGTTATCCTAAGTTCACTCAACTTAAGGCCTATGTTTTTCGTCATCATCCCAGTGTTATTTTTCTCCAGGAAGCATTCGCAGGACGGTCGCTCGCTGCTGGGCAAGTTCCTCCCCTCTCAGGTTATGTGCCATATGTTCATCTGGTAAGGAATGGTCTCCTGACTTACATACATAGCTCCTTGCCACATCGCCTTCTCCGTACCTCCTCTGATCCTGACATGACCTTTCAGCTATTTGAGGTTCTACCTGGAATGGAGTACTCCAATTATGTAATGTCTATTCTGCCCCAGCTAGACTCACTATTGAGGCTCTTCCTTCTCCAACAGTGCGTGGTATGGGGCATATGGGAGATTTTAATGCTCAACATTCTGATTTGGGTGATGGTTCTGGCTCTAGTAATCGTAATGGTGTTCGTCTCCTTTCATACATCCGCAATCATCATCAGACACGCTGGGATACTGCCGGTGTCACTCATTGCCGGGAAGGTACTCTGGATTACATCCACTCGTCTGGCCTGATAGCATCTTGAGTCCAGTGCTCTTCCATGCCAGACTTATTCTCTGATCACATTGGTCTTCGGTTTCATTATTCTCTTCCTGCTGGGTCAAGTGCTTCAGCCACTCGTTTGCGTATTGCTGTGCCCCCTAAATATTTCCCGACATACATTTTATTTATGGCCCATGTATTCCCTACATTTGACATATCATCAGTTGAACAGTCGTACTCTGATCTTGTATCTGCTACTCATGACTTTTATAGGCTATACGTCTCCTGGCCACACCTCCAGCATCGCCATACTGCCCACTCCTGGACGCTGGATGCACGTATACAGGAGGCAAAGGAGGAGGCTGAAAGTGATGGCCTATTGTTTCAAGCCAACCCAATCCCTGACCTCCTCCATCGTTACCAGATGTCTAGGGACGCTTTAGTTGCCCTGCAAGTCTTGGCAATGGTTCACAGATAGCATCAACCAGCAAACAAGTGTGGCTTCTATGTGGCATCTCATCCGTCGGGTTGTTAAAAAGACGCCTGCCACTGCTCGTCATCACACTCCCACCGACTATGCCCAACAACTTTCTATGCCTGGTCAAAACAGTCTACTCCAGCCAGTCTACCCATCCACATACAAGAAGCACTCACTTCCCTCGCTGCTGTCCATCGGCTACGTCACCATGAAGATGACGAAGATGTAGAGCAGATAACTGAGGAGGAGTTGTGCTGTGCTCTCTCTCGGGGTAGAGCTTCTTTCCCTGGTGATGATGGTATTACTTATGCTGTGTTGCGCCTACTTCAACAAGTTCCTGGGAACCCTCTACTTCAACTTTACAATCTTTGTCTTCGTGACGGTTGTGTACTACGAGCCTGGACCAACAGCACAATAATACTCATCCCGAAGCGCGGCACTGAGAAATTCAGGCCTATTTCCCTTACTTCCTGTTTTTGTAAGGTTATGGAGAGAATCTTCCTCAATCGTCTCAAGTACAGACTGCAGGATCGCCATTCTCCATGACTGTTTGGTTTCCTTCCCCAGAGGAGCACACACCACTGCCTAGTCGTCTGTACTCTAGCCCTTCCATGGACAGTGTGGTGGCCTTCATTGACCTTCGAAGTGCCTTCGATGTTGCTAATAGAGACGTCATTTTGGATCACCTGGTTGACTTTGGGATAAAGGGTAATCTACTACGGTGGATTCGGGGTTACCTGAGTAACAGGACCTCCCGTGTGTTTTTCAGTGATGCGCTCAGTCTTTTGCTCAGTTTTCATCTTGGTACGCCTCAAAGGGGTGTTCTCAGCCCATTGTTATTTAATATTCTAATGCATCGGCTGCTCACTTCTCTCTCTGATATTCCTAGAACTAGAATTACGTGGTATGCTGATGATATCTGTGTTCATGCTACCTCACCATGGGATCTCCAGCGGTTTCTTGACTCATTCTCTATGGTCTTCTCTCACTGTGGCATTATTGTCTCCCCAGATAAGAGCAGAATATTCACCTGCCGCCTTCCTCAAGCTCGACCAGTGTTCACCATTGGAGGGACTATCATTCCTATGTGTTCCCAGTACCGCTACCTGGCCGCCCCAGTCAATATTTACCGATTGTCCCTGCCAGACCTCAAGACCATCCCATTGTCCAGGACTTATTGGATCGTCTCCAGCACCGACTTACGCCACTTCAATGGCTCTCTAACAACTCCTCGGGTATCTCCATCCCAGTAGCCAGAACCATCTATATTGTTTTTATCTGTTCAGTTTTTTATTACCTCTCCCCTGCTCTGATTCAACTTCCCAGGGCTACTCTTGAAACTTTAGAAAAATTTCAGAATAGAGCAATGAGAATAATTCTCGGTTGTCCAATGAAGACCAGAATAGTGAACATGCAGCGTGAATTGCGTCTTCCACCATTAGTCAAGAGAATTCTTATGTTACTTGCTTCACTGTCAAGTGCCTTCATTTCCCACTTCTTTAACCCCATTACTCTCAGTTAGTTAGGACTTCTCTTAGACCAAACTCCCCTGTCCCTCCCATACTGCCAGCTGGACGTATTCTTATAAGGTGATAGGAGGAACAGCAATAGCAAAAAAAAAAAAAAAAATTGGATGAAAGGAAAGACAGCAAGGTCAAAGGAAATAGGAGAAAGAAGGGATAGTAATGTCGAAAAGAACTAAAAGGAAAGGAGAGACAGCAAACAAGGAAATATAAAGAAAGGAAAGACAGCAAGGACAAAAAGGAAATGACGAAAGAAATAGAAGGAAAGGAGAGACAGCAAAGTCAAAGGAAATAGAAGGAAAGGAGGACAACAATGACGAAAGAAATAGAATGAAAGGAGAGACTTCAAAGACAAAAGAAATAGAAGGAAAAGAGGACAACAATAACGAAAGAAATAGAAGGAGAGGAGACAGCAAGGATAAAGAAAATAGAAGGAAAGGAGAAGCAGCAAACACGAAGGGAATAAAAGAAAAGGAAGGACGAAGGAAAGGAGGGACATCAATCACAAAGGAAATGAGGGACAGATGAAGAATTGAAAGGAAGTGGCTTGGGAACCAAAGGAGCGCCCAAACTCTTAAAAGTACTGCCCACATCACTGCAGGCAATACTGGTCTAACCACTAGCCTGTACTAACACCAACTTTCTTTGCAATGTACAGTCGGCGGCATAAGTCCTGTCGCCACACCTGCTTCACCGAGACGCACAGTGTTCATGGACTCGAGAAATACGCACGTTTTCTACACCTAATAATCTCGAGTCTTATGAACATCGCGTGTTTTGGTGAAGCAAGCGAGGCGACAGGACTTTTGCCGCCGACTGTACACTCGTGATACATAATTTCTGACCAGAATGTGAGGAGCAGAAAGCTTCGAATCGCCTGGCATTGTTCATTTCCCCACCCAGTACACCTATAGAGGCTGAGTTCGAATGCAGGGTATGTGTGTGTGGTGCCTGCCGTTCGTCTCTGGTCAGGGATTACGTATCACGAGTGAACGACTATTTTACTGTTTATTACTGTGCAATAAGGGACAGTATTCATAAAACCTCTCAAAGTTTGCAGTTGTTCGTAAGTTTGCATTCCTGACCTCGCCAACAAAGTGTGTCAGTCTCATTTCGAAGCAGTGGAGCAATGATTTTTCCCGCTCCTGAAGTACTGTACAATACAGTGTGAGTTTTATCATGGTTTAAAAGCACTGCTTGATTCTACACTGTGCCATGAATGAACAAACACTTGAACAACAACATTTTACCTTAGGAATGAATGTTACATATTATTATAAATACGGACCCTGAGTTACATAATACACCATCCAATTGTGTGTTCGTGGATTACAAAACATACAACAATATACCGATGGAAGAATTAAAATGCTTTTCCACGTCTGCCCGTAAAGGAGTGTGAAGGATAAGCATTTTGTTGTACAGTCGGTGGTAGAATTTGTCTTACAGTCGTGGACATAAGTTTCAATAAGCATATTAGTAATTATTAAAAAATATACTGGGTTCTGTTATCACGTCCTCCTATGAGTCTCACCCCAACCTTCCTGGAGTGAAGACGTGTTCTTGGAGCTCTGCCTGTGTTGTTGTTTGCGTTAAAGTTTGTCTTGTTTCTACGTTCTTGTTTGTGTGTTGTTGTGTCTGTGGTGTTATAGGGGTTGTTTATATTTTCTATCTCGTTTTTTTTTTGTGGTTTTGCTGTTTGTGGTATTGTTGTTTATGGTTTATTTGTTTTATTGTGGTTCTGTGTGTATGTTCGTGTGTTCGTGTGTGTTCAGTTGTTCGCTTCCCATCTAGGCCTTGCCTGGCCTGATGGAGAGCGCGGATTCGGATGTGGCTTCCTGCCTGGAGGCCGACTTGGCTATGTCGGAGGAGGATGAGTCTCCTATTGAGGATCACTGGCCTGAGCTGCCTTCTCGCAACCCTCCCCCCCTCTCCTCGGTCACTCCGCAGCTCAGGTTGTAGCCTTCAACCTCCTCAACCTCTACCAAGCGACCCGTTGATGCCTCGTCTGACTCCTTGCAGGATTCCGATGGTGTGGACTGTTTGCCTCCAGCTGCCAAGACTGCCAAGGGTGCTTCAGCTGTGCATGACGTACCTTCTCTGCCTCAACGTGGTGTTTCTTCCTTGTATACCAACTCCTTGCCCTCGTCCAACCTTCCTGCTTTTGCCCCGAGAAATGCCTATGTCAAGCTCTCCTTCTCTGGGAACCCATCTACGGACACAAAGTTGCGTTGGTTGTCTGATGTCAACAGGGCCTTCCAGCTGCAACGTGAACTGGCTGAAGTGAAGATGGCTGCTGTCACCTCCCGGTTTGTCTACATCTCTAGGAGGCGTCAGGATATCATTGATAGAGTGAAGGCTGGTGAATTTTTGTCTCTGCCTCTCATTCTTCAAGACTCACCCGAGAGGCCTCGTAAGTTCCCCAGCTATATCCTCACCCGTTTTCCTATTGATGTTGACCCGAAACTCGCCAAGGGATACCCTGGTGTGTACTTTGCCCGTCGTTTTTCCAAGATGGTTCCCCCATTAGCCGTATTGTTGTTGTCTGGAGTCAACCTGATCCACCTCCAAATGAGATTTCCTTTGATTTCCTCCCTTGTTTTCCACCGTGTGAGGTGAGGAAACTTCATAATGACCAGCCTTGGTGCTACAGGTGCTGGGGAGTTGGGCATATCTCCCGGTACTGTTCTGCCAGGCCGAAGTATGCATGGTGTGCCGCCGACCATGATTCCAAGACGTGTCCTGTCAGGGGCGAACCATCACGTCCTGCTGCCTCCACCTCTAAGCCTTCACCTCCTGAGGATACGACTCGATGGAAGTGTCCACGATGCCTTCAGCCAGGGATTAACGTGTGGCATGGATGTACTCGACGTCAGGTCCAGGCTCGTGTCACTACTATTGCTCCGCCTCCACCACCACCACCACCACCTCCCCAGTCTGCTCCTCCTACCAGCCCTGCCTCACCTCCAGACCTGGTCCTCCGCAAGTCTGTTGCTACCCTCATGGCACGATGTACGGCTCTCGAGAACCACTTTTCTGCCCTTAAAGCCAGGATTGATGGGCTAGTTGCCGCGCAGGCTGCCAATGACTCCAAACTCTCCACCTTGGTCGAGGCTCAGCAGGCCATCATCTCAACTGTCACTACCCTTACCGAAAAGATGGATACTGTTGCATCTCGCCTTGAAAAGCTTTTCGAGTCAGTCCCTTCTCCTGGTCCATCTTCTTCTCCAGGTTGCTCATCTGCCCCCACTCACCGGACTTCTACCTCCAAATACAGAGTTCGATAGTGATTGTCGGCTGGATGTCATCTCCTGGAATGTATGTGGCATCACCAGTTATGCTAAGCTCACTCAACTCATGGCCTATGTTTTTCGTCATCATCCCAGTGTTATATTTCTCCAGGAAGCATTTCCAGGATGGCCGCTCGCTGCTGGGCAAGCTCCTCCTCTCTCAGGTTATGTGCCATATGTTCATCTGGTAAGGAATGGTCTCCTGACTTACATACATAGCTCCTTGCCACATCGCCTTCTCCGTACCTCCACTGATCCTGACATGACCTTTCAGCTATTTGAGGTTCTACCTGGGAATGGAGTACTACAACTATGTAATGTCTATTCTGCCCCAGCTAGACTCACTCTTGAGGCTCTTCCTTCTCCAACAGTGCGTGATATGGTTTATATGGGAGATTTTAATGCTCGGCATTCTGATTTGGGTGATGGTTCTGGCTCTAGTAATCGTAACGGTGTTCGTCTCCTTTCATACATCCGCAAGCATCATCTGACACGCTGGGACACTGACGGTGCCACTCATTGCCGGGGAGGTACTCTGGATTACATCCTCTCGTCTGGCCTGATAGCATCTCAGGTCCAGTGCTTCTCTGTGCCAGACTTACTCTCTGATCACATCGCTCTTCGGTTTCATTATACTCTAACTGCTGGGTCAAGTGCTTCAGCCACTCGTTTGCGTATTGCTGTTCCCCCTAAATATTGCCCGACTTACATCTTATTCATGGCCCATGTATTCCCTACATTTGACATATCATCAGTTGAACAGTTGTACTCTGATCTTGTATCTGCTACTCATGACTTTTATAGGCTATACGTCTCCCGGCCACACCTCCAGCATCGCCATACTGCCCACTCCTGGACGCTGGATGCACGTATACAGGAGGCAAAGGAGGAGGCTGAACGTGATGGCCTATTGTTTCAAGCCAACCCAACCCCTGACCTGCTCCATCGTTACCAGATGTCTAGGGACGCCTTAGATGCCCTGCAGGGGTGTGCTCACACTGAGTCTTGGCAGCAGTTCATGGACAGCATCAACCAGCAAACAAGTGTGGCTTCTATGTGGCACCTCATCCGTCGGGTTGTTAAAAAGACACCGGCCACTGCTCGTCATCACACTCCCACCGACTATGCCCAACAACTTGTCGATGCCTTGTCAGAACAATCTATCTCAGCCAGTCTACCCATCCACATACAAGAAGCACTCACTTCCCGTGCTGCTTTCCATCGGCTACGTCTAATGTCTGCTCTGATGCAAGATGATGACGATGATGCAGAGGAGATAACTGAGGAGGAGTTGCGACGTGCTCTCTCTCGGGGTAGAGCTTCTTCCCCTGGTGATGATGGTATTACTTATGCTGTGCTGCGCCTACTTCAACAAGTTCCTGGGAACCCTCTACTTCTACTGTACAATCTTTGTCTTCGTGATGGTTGTGTACCACGACCCTGGACCAGCAGCACAATAATACCCATCCCGAAGCCTGGCACTGCGAAGTTCAGGCCTATTTCCCTGACTTCCTGTTTTTGTAAGGTTATGGAGATAATCTTACTCAATCGTCTCATGTACAGACTGAAAGATCGCCTTTCTCCGTGGCTGTTTGGTTTCCTTCCCCAGCGGAGCACACACCACTGCCTAGTCGACCTGTACACTCGCCTTTCCAGGGATAGTGTGGTGGCCTTCATTGACCTTCGAAGTGCCTTCGATGTTGCTAATAGAGACGTCATTTTGGATCAACTGGTTGACTTTGGGATAAAGGGTAATCTACTACGGTGGATTCGGGGTTACCTGAGTAACAGGACCTCCCGTGTGTTTTTATCTTGGTACGCCTCAAAGGGGTGTTCTCAGCCCATTGTTATTTAATATTCTGATGCATCGGCTGCTCACTTCTCTCCCTGATATACCTGGAACTACAATTACGTGCTATGCTGATGATATCTGTGTTCATTCTACATCACCAAAGGATCTTCAGCGGTTTCTTGACTCCTTCTCTGTGTCCTCCTCTCACTGCGGCATTATTGTCTCCCCAGATAAGAGCAGAATATTCACCTGCCGCCTTCCTCAAGCTCGGCCAGTGTTCACCATTGGAGGGACTGTCATTCCCATGTGTTCCCAGTATCGCAACCTGGGCTCGCCAGTCAATATTTGGCCGATTGTTCCTGCCAGACCTCAAGACCATCCCATTGTCCAGGACTTATTGGGTCGTCTCCAGCGCCGACTTACGCCACTTCAATGGCTCACTAACAACTCCTCGGGCATCTCCATCCCAGTAGCCAGGACTATCTATATTGCTTTAATCCGTTCAGTTGTTGATTACCTCTCCCCTGCTCTGATTCAACTTCCCAGGGCTACTCTTGAAACTTTAGAAAAATTTCAGAATAGAGCAATGAGAATAATTTTTGGGTGTCCAATGTCGACCAGGATAGTGAACATGCAGCGTGAGTTGCGCCTTCCCCCGTTAGTGGAGAGAATTTATTCTAGTGTTACTTGCTTCACTGTCAAGTGCCTCCATTTCCCACATCTTTCACCCCATTACTCTCAATTAGTCAGGACTTCTCTTAGACCAAACTACCCGGTCCCTCCCATACTGCCTGCTGGACGTACTCTTATAAGGTCTCTTTCCTCTATGCTCCGTAGTCTTAATATAGATATAATGGTGGCCGACGTCCCCCCAGGACCCCCTCCGTGGATGCTACCAACACCTGATGTGAGCTTCACACCTACTTCCAAGTCGGAACTGCCTTCTCTACAGCGGCAGTTGGCTCTGGAACACATAGAAACAGTGACATCCTCCATCACAGATCCATACTGCCTCTACACTGATGGCTCATTGCAAGTGGATGGTGCAGCAGGTTGTGCCGTTTTCTCACCTGACATGGAGTCACCTCCAGGGGGCTGGGTTGGCCGTCGTCTCTGTAACCACTCCAGCTCAACATTGTGTGAACTGTATGCCATTCTGGAGGCGGTTAGTCTTGTTTGTCAACGTGGAGTGAATGCTGCCATTTTTTGTGACTCCAAACCTGCCCTTCATTCCCTCTCTAGTGTTCAGCCCACACACTCTACTGTTATTCAGCAGATTTTATCGTTTTTGGCCTTATTGCGTCATCGTAACTTGACTGTCAAATTTTTATGGGTGCCATCCCATTTAGGTTTGGTACAGTTGACAGACTCGCAGAGGAAGCCTGCCATCTGCCTCCTCGTGGTGTTGGACGTCCTCTCTCCCTGACATGTTACCTGTCTAGAGTCTCCTCCGCCGCTTTCCTCCCTGTACGGTGACGCAGGGATGCAGAGAGGCCCTTCAGCATCTTCATCACCCATTACGAGTCTGTCTGCCGACACAAATATTCCTACCGTCGTGGAGGCCTCATGGTTCGGAGGCACAATGTAGTCTCTGCTCGTTTGAGGCTTGGCTACCGTCCACCGTGGCAGGTTGCTAGGATGCAGGGTGAGCCTCCCTTCACTGAGTGTCGCTTGTGTCGAGCGCCTCGTGCTAACACTATAGAGCACTATTGCCTGGCCTGCCCCACTGTCCGACACTTGCTGCCCCGGGGCCTGCCACTTGATGTGGTTTGTCGACACCTGCTGAACCACCAGGTTCTGGAGGAACTTCTGGTACGCCACCCTCGTTTTGGTGGATTTAAATAGGTCATAATGTAAATATTTGTCTGTATGCTTGTGCTTCATTCTGTTATGTTTTCGTGATGTGTGTGTGTGTGGTGTGTGTGTGTGTATGTGTGGTTGTAGTCATTGTATTCTCATGGGTCCCGCCTACCCGTATGTATTGTTGCCTGCCTGTTGATTGACGCTACGGCGCAATTAATTAAAAAAAAAAAAAAAAAAAAAAAAAAAAAAAAACGTCCTCCTATAATGTTTTGAAGAGTGAGTAGCTGCTTTGCAATAAATTAGGAGATGCTGCAATACTCCCTTACTGGAATGTTCCCCAGCTAACAAACTGAGTGCTGTCAAACTTTACATGGGTCACCACTATGTGGCCGAATATTAATGTCCACGACGGTACAATCGCGATAGGAAGTGTTGTCATACTTTTGATAAAGTTTCGGACACGATGATTTATGGACATATATTCCAAACAGAATAGATTTTTTTCGTTAAATCATATTTTGTTTCACAGAACATATAATGACAAGTATATCTGACTATCAGAAGTAAAGAACAGTATACTATGAATACTTTGACAGCATGTTATAAGATATTGTCCTTGATGGTCAGTCGTGGTCAAACTGTGTCAACCACAGGACGTGTCCTCAGCGCCTCACGAGTTTAGCAGTAAGATCAGAGATGCCCAGAGACAAGTCTAGCAGTTAAAAAGGGTTGTTGAGTACATTACATATTTTATTACCTTTTTAGCTTATTCAGTTACTTCACTGATTTATTTTATAGATACATTTTTAGACTCTAATTTATCTATTAACTGTTATGTTTCGTGCTTCTTGTCTGCATTTTCCCTGTTATTTAGTTTACAAAGAGGATTACCTGGTATATATATATAATCTGTGTGTACTGTAAATTTAGATAAATATCTATAATTGTGTGTGTGTGCATGAACTTTTTCTGTGTCAGAGCTAGCTTCCGATTGACGGGGGTGGATATTGGGCTAAGAGAGAGTGAAATATTATATTAGGGAGAGGGGGATTAACAGGGAGGGTGGTTAGAGAGAGGAGGGGGGAATCCTGGAAGGTGGTAAACAAGGGTGCAACCAAGTTCACCCTTAGACAGCAAGACAGAAAGTTAGGCATTTCGGTGAGGAATGTGTTCAAAGCCTTGACCAATATGTGCGAGAGTGGGGAGGAGCCAATGGAGGTTGACAGGGTAGAGTGTGGTGGAGCAAGGGATATGGGTATACTTGTCGTTGGCGACTTACAGGTCAGGGTATCAAGGGAAAGCTCTCACCACCAGGGTTAGATGATTAGAGTATTTGCCGGGGGATGGGGTGGGAAGAGTATTAGAAAGCTTAGAAGACATCATGCCAGACAACGGAGCTACACCTGTTGTCTGCCTCAGTGTAGAAGGCAATGATGTCAGTAGAGTTAGGAGTGAGAGACTGCTGAGGCAGTACAAAGATACATGAGATAAAATTTTATTAGGTCTAGGGAAGGGATCCCAGTTGTATGTAGCATCTTGCCTAGGGGAGCTAGTAGGGAGTAGATGTTCAGGGCTATTGGTATTATTAGCCGACTGGACAGTTTATGTAAGGATGTAGAAATACTATTCGTTGACAACTGGCACCGGTTCTATGGCAGGGATGATATGTACACCAGGGATGGGGTTCACCTTAGTAGGAAAGGTGTTTCAGTGTTGGGTGTCACGAGTCAGTCGTTGACTCGTGGCATAATAAAAATGATAATATCGTAGCATAGAGATAAGGCTTCTTTAACCCAGGCGGAAGTTTCCACTGGTCTAGCTGGCTTAGGAAATTTCCAATAGCAGCGGGTTTGAAAGCATACCGACCACAGCGTCCTGTAACTGTCGGTTTCGTCTGTAGCTTTTGCTCGTATTATTATTGAAAGAATTAATCATGCCGACACGAAGATTAATTTCTTTAAATTGCATAGGATTCGTGAAGTGGGGAATTCATTGAGTGTTAATTATGTGTCGTATATTAAAATTGCATGTATAACTAATGTGTATATGTTGTATAAAGATGTAAACTTATTTAGTCAGTGTAGGCCTTCGAACAGTTGGGTGTGGTGCCAGGAGGGTTGGTGGAGACGCCGCTGTCTCTGCCTACCGCCAAGCCAGCCACAGTAGCTGGTTGAATTGTTAGTTCGGTTTTCTTACCTCGCCCTTTGTCTCTCGAGATGAAGAGATGACCAGAAGCTGAATAATTCGGTAACACTACCAATATTCCCAAAGCTTCACGGTTATTTATATATTATTGATCGATTGCAACAGACAATTGATTGGTAATAAAGTAAAAAAAAAAAGGCTTACATAGAGTTCCGCATACCTATGGTAAGTTGCGAGTGTTACGTTGTGTATTGACATTGAAAACTCGTGGTGTAAGACATAATATCTATCACTGAGTCTATGAAACGAATCTTGGTTTTGGATATATCGAACTCGAGTGCTAGATTGCAATTTAAATATTATTAACGTAAATTGAGTAGGAAGGTCTTGAAATAGCACCTAACAATTAATTAACACAGTGTTAGATTTGATTAATCACAGTGAGTAACGTAAGCTAGGTTATCGTAAGAAAATCGACTGGAGAACATTCGAAGAAAATATTCGAGAGAACATTACGAGAACATTACGACACCTTGAAAGAAAACGAGTGCTGTATCTATTGATTATTACGATATTAGCTAGTTAGTTATTCTTGTGCGGAAGTGTATGCGTGTGTTATTAATTTATTAATTGTTTATGTTGGTGCACGACTGATTTTAACAAATACAGTAAAGTAGTTGTAATTGGTAGTTTCATACACCTTCAATTCTGTTGTTACTGTTGTGATTGCATATACATCGAAAGAACACACGTAAATAAATATATGTTGACGGGATTGAGATGAAAAGGGGATAATTAACCTCTGCAGACGTTCGTTGAGCCAACACAACGAAGTCCACAAATAAGCCGGGTAAGGTAAGTTACATAACTTACATAATTAAATAATAATTATAATAACTTTAAAAAAAACTTAATTCACCGTGACATTAGACAGAAGGAGAGAAACACGGCATGCAGTAGAGGAAGAAGACATTGATAAGAAGGGTGAGGGGAGAGGAGTGTGGAGATGGGGTCGGGAGGAGCTGCAACGCGGGAATGGGGATTAGAAATGTCATCTCAGGAGATGGGAAGAAAGTTAGAAAGAAGTAGAGAAAAAGCCCAGAGGAGAATTTAAAAAGGAAGTACAGAGTGTACCACAGCAATTGCAGGAATCTGTGCAACAAGGAAGCCGAGTTAAGGGCCATAGCTAGTAAGGAGAAAATTTATATTATAGTGCTAAGTGAAACGTGGATATTATGTGATAAGCAATTCAGAACACAGTTCCAAATTAACGGGTATAACTTATTCAATGCTGACGCAGACAGGGAAGGGGAGGGGGTGTAGCAAAGTACTTTAGAGAAAACCATCTCGGGGATCTCAAACCAACGTGGGGATCTCATTAAACCAACTCTGGAATCTCAAGTGACAGATTAAGAGGGAAATTAGGAAGGCCAAGATAAATTATGAAATAAAGATAGCTGGAGAGTCTAGGTAAACCTGAAGGGTTTTTACCAGACATACCAGACAAAGGCTTTCTTGCCCAGAGGGACTGACATTATTCTCTGTGAATATTATCCATCCTCCACAGGGCTAGAATAAAGATTGTTGTAGGATCTGGTCACTTTCTAGTGGATTTGACGAGATCTACCCACATGGATTAAAAATCCACGTAAAGTGTACTGCAACTGGAGGCTCTTTTTTTTCACTGCTGTGTGGACCACCAGAAACACGGGGGTACATTATCCCTTTGCATGCAGCAGTATAAACTCCCTCCCCCTTTATGGTCCCTTCAGGACTGGTCTCATGAAAGGTGTGGCCCCACGTGTAGCTCTTTTGGTTACGTGAACTTGGGCCCACAGCACTGGCTGTGGGATCAAAAACCTTCCTCCCAATCTCCCTGGCTGTCAGAGGCCCCCAGACTCCCTGGTCCCATATTCCTGTGATTTGCTATGGTAGCCCAGGCACATAAGGCCAGTCAGTGGGGCAGGAGGCCATTTTGCTCCGGGAGAAGATCAACAACAACAACAACAACAATAAAGACTTCCTCAGAGATCAGTCTTTGGTCCCTTATTGTCCATTCTTTTTATAAAGAGTAGCCTCAGCAACTTTGCAGACAACACAAAATTAGGTAGAATCATCAACCCGATTCGCGTGCCCTGCAAAACGATCTTATTACTTTATACAATTGGTCAGAAAAATGGCAAATAAAATTTAACGTCGATAAAATTTAATGTAAAATGTTAAAAGTAGGAAATTTCGCAAACGTTGCAGTATACTAGAAAACACGGATATAATGTAGGTCAATCGATATGTGAAAGGGATCTGGGAGTTATGATTAGTAAGGATTTAAAACCCAGGCAACAATGCATACATGTCCGAAACAAAACCAATAGAATACTAAGATTCATATCACGAAGCGTTAGTAATAGAACGGATAAGGTTATTCTCCAGCTGTACTTAGCTTTAGTTTGACTTCACTTGGACTATGCAGTCCAGTTCTGGTGCCCATTTTACAGAATGGATAATTTGTTACAGATCGTCCAGATAAGGATGACTAAAATTATTCATAACCTTAGAAATCTTCCATATAAGGATAGACTTAAAAAGCTGATATGATTGACATATTTAAATGGATGAAAGGATTTAACTTAAAAGTCTTAAGCAAGGTATTTAGAGTAAGTAGCCAAGATAAAACAGGCTCAAATTAATTCAACCTTGAAAAATACCGATTTAGACTCGAAATAGAAAAACATTGGTCTGGGTATAACGTAGTGGACGAGTGGAACAAGCTTCCAAGAGAGGAATAAATGCAAAAACATTATATGGCTTTAAAAATAGGTAGGACAGGTACATGGACTCAAAGGGATGGGTTTAAATCAAGAGCTGCCAAGAAATGGGCAAACATGAATTCTGCAGTATCCTAAATTCTTATGTTTTTATAATTGTCAGCGACCAGGTGAGACATTGACAAGCCAACACACCCTGAGTGTTACTCTTGCTGAGTGGCCTCACCATCCCTTCCTCCCTCTCCTACCTTCCTTGTTCCACTTTCATCCGCGGGCATGTAGATCACACCTTTTAAAGTTACATTCGCAATCAATTTTCCCTAGCCCACCTGAATCGAAGCTAGAGATCAGGAGCAGGCGGTTTCTAGACGACAGCCCACCCAAAATGCGTCCGATCTCGGGCTTACTCTCAGGTGGGTTAAGGATTTTGGATTGCGAGTGCACGATTCTAAGATAAAACCACCCTGGTAAGTGAAGGATTATACTGTAAGTTCAAATGCAGAAATGGATTACATTGAATTAGCACCATGAAGAGAATTTCCATTGCCAACATGCTGCTACTGTTTCTCCAAGTGAGTGCCTTGACCAAATCGATCTTTTTACAGTCAGTATTTATTTTTCTCAATCATTAATTAATACAATTTTGTTTCTCTTTTTCTACTATAAGGCAATAATAAGGTTTGTATCACTTACGTTCATAACATAATTTGCTCTGCATTTGTCTTCTTCATCTCAGTAAACAAGAACTTGACATTTTATAAAGTTTCGTCCCTTCTTTTCGTCTATCGCAAAGTACCATAATTGGTCATGGATAGATTATCAGATAGTGATTTTATTTTAGTGCCTTGTTTTGAACAACAAGCAACATCTTACGAAGAATTAAGGAATACAAATAATGTTTCCCTGCCACAAACCACTGGATTTTGTGACAACACCTACTAGCGCGAGCGTACATTCTCGAGGCTATGAATATCAAG
This sequence comes from Petrolisthes cinctipes, assembly GCA_033782935.1. Lineage (NCBI taxonomy): Eukaryota > Metazoa > Arthropoda > Malacostraca > Decapoda > Porcellanidae > Petrolisthes > Petrolisthes cinctipes. Next base: position 40,627 of record JAWQEG010004876.1, read on the forward strand.
GGTCTGAAATTTTGGTGAATGGTGAGCCGCCAACAGGACATATTTTTAAATTGACTGACAGACTGACAGGTATATCAATCAATACAATTAATTCATTCAATCTTAATTATTGAAAATACATAAATGAGTGACTATCACACTCTTTCGAGGAAAAAGTTTTTCGTCGCTCAATTCGTATTGCACAAAAATATAGAAAATGAGCGACGAAGATCCTTTTCTTCGAATAAATGATTTAAATCTACCACCCTAAGGGTTTCGGCGCCCCATCGCCTCAGCCTCTCACTCTCAATCAATTCTTCAACTGTCCTTCCCTTCCTTCTTATTCCATCGTGCTTGCTATCCCACATCTTTATAACCTTCTCCTTTCCTTTCAGTTTTTCATCTTTCTCTTCTTTCCTTGTTGAATGCTGTCCCATCTCTCAATCACCTTCTCTTTTGTCCTACTGGGTGTTTCAGGCCTAAGGAGATCTACTCTTTTATTCAAATTAATCCATCCTTTCCATCTGTTTCCTTCGTGATTGCTGTCCCACCTCTCTGTCACCTTCTCACTTGTCCTACATCGTCTTTCATGCTACATTTTAGCTGTAAGTCTCTGTAATATTGGTTTATAACATTCAATCAAATATCTCACTTTATCCACCTGGAGCAGGACCTTTGATCGTGACAGTAAGATTCAGACTTTTAATCTTATTTATATCATATGGATCTAGGCAGAATAGAGTATATTAGGATCCTTGACATATAATGAGGTCAACACTTGTGGGGAGAGATCCCGGGTTCAATTCCTGAGTCAGTAGAATTGTTGGACAATTTTCCTAGCCCCTATGTCCCTGTTCACCTGGCAGTAAATAGGTACCCGGCTGTAAGAGCAAGGATAGCATTCTACCTTGTAGGCTGAGGGAAGATGTGTTGATGGATGGGGGAAGATGTGTTAATGTAAACTACCCAGCACACTTTTCAACTACCCAGCAACACACTGGTAAGGGCTGGTTCTATCCAGAAATGAGGAATCTGGCATCCTCTACCACACCCTGGACTGTTCTGTCTGTCTCTCTTACTATTTCTCATTCCTCCTGATTAGCTGATGAGATCGCCCGATTGGGTGGCACAACAAGGGAGACTACAAACGGTGGGGGTGTTGGCCTGGGGGTACATGCACGTGAACCAGCAGTCCCCTCAACTGCTGCCTTCGAAGAAACAGATCTCACTATCACCCTGACTCCCATTTGGGGTCCGAGCATCTGCACGGCTTCGGTCAACCAGACTCGGGACTGCTCGGCCAGACAGTCTGGGGAACTATAACAACAACAACACTTGTGGGAAAATTGAAGGGTTATTGAAGCATTAAAACTATACTTGGATATACTGTATATCACCCCCAAGTAAATTGATTTGAGGATGAAAAATACCGCCCTAGACCTGTACGACCCTGTAGGACGAGAAAGAAGATAGAAAGGTGGGACAACATGCACGAAGGAGATAGAAGACCATTACAGGAGTCATTCCCTTATAAAATTTCCATTCATGTTTAGTGCTGCTAGATAATTACACCACCAACCACACACGGCATCCCAAGGTGTTCAATTAGCTTTTTTTTTTTCTTCTTCTTTGGTGAATGATGCTCACCTGCGTACACATCAGTCACACCTTTCTGGCCCGTGTTTATATAAGTACGGTGCCCCCTTAAGCAATAATGTTTTTCGTAAGCGTTGATTTTGTATAGGTCCCATATTTATAAAAGTAATGTTTACTCCTAAGAGATAAAATATTGTCTAACGTTTATTCAATCATGGTTAAGACTCTATAGAACCGGTCACTGCTTTGAAATAATTATATAAACTCGTACTTCAAGAGGAAGAAAATATGTGGTCTATACTGCTTTGAAAAGAGTCAGGAACACCTTGGTGGCGAGGTCAGAAATGCAAACATAAGAACAAGTAGGAGCTCTGAGAGGTTTTATGGAGACCGTCTCTGTTGTGTCAGCTGTTGCTCTGCTCTACTGTAAAGGGGGGCTATATTCTTTAGGGTACAGTACAGTTTTGGTACAGTCACTCATAAAAATTAAGATTCCTCCAGGCAAGGCGCAATGTTTTACTAGTGATATGGTTTCCGGCAAAAATGTACAGTCACAATTAAATATCCACCGACACTTTCCTTCCAACGCAGTAAATATCTTGGTAATAAAGAGCAACACGTGTATGATTTTGCAGCACCTCATAATAATAACTGAGGGGGTTGAGTTGACGTAAGGTGTTGTATGATAATATTTTGATACGATATTGATTTATTTGCACGATGGGAGGTAAGTGTCGGTAGTTATTTGATTGTGGCTGTACATGACGCCGTTAATGGTGCTTGAGTGATGAACTTGGTCAGCTCGACGCACTTTGAACTACCATAACAGTTGATGAGACAAAGCATGAGATGGAATAGTATTTCAAGCAAACCAGCCTTCCTCCTAACACCACCCTTCGCCCCACCTCTGACGCCAGGTACAGCCACAATCAAATAACCACCGACACTTTCCTTCCTTCGTGCAAAGATGTCAGTATCATATAAAATATAATCATACAACACTTTACATCAACTCAACCTCATCATTTATTAATATGAGGTGCTGCAAAATCATACATGTGTTGTTCTTTATTACCAAGATAGTTACCACGATGGAAGGAAAGTGTTGGAGGATTTTTTATTGTGGCTGTACACTCGGATATCACAATCCCTAGCCCACCTGAGTCGAAGCCCAAGATCTGAAGCAGGGAGTTTCTGGACGACAGCCCACCCAAACCATCACAAGGCTACACACACATTTCGAACCAATGGAGGCCTTGGGTGGGCTGTCGTCCAGAAACGACCTGCTTCAGATCACGGGCTTCGATTCAGGTGGACTAGGGACTGTGGTATCCGAGTGTACAGTGTAACCACAACCAATATCACACAATATAAAATGTGTCTTGCCTGGGGGGAGTCTCTATATTTATGAGTGACGGTATATTAGAGCGCCATGAAACCTCTGAACTATGCCAGGAAACCGAACCAGATTAACAAAAATAATGGTGGCTTGTTACATGGAATCGTTTGGTCAAGATTTACCAACACTGTGTTACCCCCTTAACTCTTACACTAGTCTCGCCCCAACCTTGTTGGTGTGAAGACGTTCTCCTGGCGTTCTGCCTACATTGTTGTTTGAGTTGCTGTTTGTGTTCTCGTTTTTGTGTTGTTGTTTGTGCGTTCTTGTTTGTGTGTTATTGTTTCTGTGGTGGTGCTGGTGTTGTTTGTTTGTTGTGGTTGTGTGTATTGTTTTGTTGTAATTGTTTGTGTGGATGTGTGTGTGTGTCACTGGCTGATTGAGTGTTCAGTTGTTCGTGTTGTTTGCTTGCCATCTAGGCCTTGCCTGGCCTGATGGAGACTGCAGATTCCTGCCTGGAGGCCGACTTGGCAATGTCGGAGGAAGACAAGTCTCCAATTGAGGATCACTGGCCTGAGCTGCCTTCTCGCAACCCTCCTCCCCCTCTCCTCGGTCACTCCGCAGCTCAGGTTGCAGCCTTCCACCTCCTCAACCTCTACCAAGCGACCCGTTGATGCCTCGTCCGACTCCTTGCAGGATTCTGGTGGTGTGGACTGTTTGCCTCCAGCTGCCAAGACTGCCAAGGGTGCTTCAGCTGTGCATGACGTACCTTCTCTGCCTCACCCTGGTGTTTCTTCTTTGTATACCAACTCCTTGCCCTCGTCCAACCTTCCTGCTTTTGCCCCGAGAAATGCCTATGTCAAGCTCTCCTTCTTTGGAAACCCATCTACGGACACAAAGCTGCGTTGGTTGTCTGATGTCAACAGGGCCTTCTAGCTGCAGCGAGAACTGGCTGAAGTGAAGATGGTTTCTGTCACCTCCCGGTTTGTCTACATCTCTAGGAAATCATTGTTAGAGTCAAGGCAGGTGAATTTTTATCTCTCCCTCTCATTCTTCAAGACTCACCCGAGAGGCCTCGTAAGTTCCCCAGCTACATCCTCACCCGTTTTCCTATTGATGTTGACCCCAAACTTGCCAAAGATACCCTGGTGTGTACGATGCCTGTCGTTTTTTCCGAGATGGTTCCCCCATTAGCCGTTTTGTTGTTGTCTGGAGTCAACCCGATCCACCTCCAAATGAGATTTCCTTTGATTTCCTCCCCTGTCTTCCATCGTGTGAGGTGAGGAAACTTCATAATGACCAGCCTTGGTGCTGCAGGTGCTGGGGAGTTGGGCATATCTCCCAGTACTGTTCTGCCAGGCCGAAGTATGCATGGTGTGCCGCCGACCATGATTCCAAGACGTGTCCTGTCAGGGGTGAACCATCACGTCCTGCTGCCTCCACCTCTGAGCCTTCACCTCCTGAGGATGCGTCTTGATGGAAGTGTCCACGATGCCTTCAGCCAGGGGTTAACGTGTGGCATGGATGTACTCGACGCCAGGTCCAGGCTCGTGTCTCTATTATTGCTCCGCCTCCACCACCACCACCACCACCACATCCCCAGTCTGCTCCTCCTACCAGCCCTGCCTCACCTCCAGACCTGGCCCTCCGCAAGTCTGTTGCTACCCTCATGGCACGATGTACGGCTCTCGAAAACCGCTTTTCTGCCCTTGAAGCCAAGATTGATGGGCTGGTTGCCACTCAGGCTGCTAATGACTCCAAGCTCTCCACCTTGGTCGAGGCTCAGCAGGACATCATCTCAACTGTCACTACCCTTACCGAAAAGATGGATACTGTTGCATCTCGCCTTGAAAAGCTTTTCGAGTTAGTACCTTCTCCTGGTCCATCTTCTTCTCCAGGTCACTCATCTGCCCCCACTCACCGGACTTTCTACCTCCAAATACAGAGTTCGCTAGTAATTGCCGGCTGGATGTCATCTCCTGGAATGTATGTGGTATCACCAGTTATGCTAAACTCACTCAACTCAAGGCCTATGTTTTTCGTAATCATCCCAGTGTTATTTTTCTCCAGGAAGTATTTCCAGGACGGCTGCTTGCTGCTGAGCAAGCTCCTTCTCTCTCAGGTTATGTGCCATATGTTCATCTGGTAAAGAATGAGCTCCTGACTTACATACATACCTCATTGCCACATCGCCTTCTCCGTACCTCCACTGATCCTGACATGACCTTTCAGTTATTTGAGGTTCTACCTGGGAATGGAGTACTCCAATTATGCATTGTCTATTCTGCCTCAGCTAGACTCACTCTTGATGCTCTTCCTTCTCCAACAGTGCGTGGTATGGTGTATATGGGAGATTTTAATACTCGGCATTCTAATTTGGGTGATGGTTCTGGCTCTATTAATCGTAATGGTGTTCGTCTCCTTTCATACATCCACACGCATCATCTGATACAATGGGACACTGGCGGTGTCACTCATTGCCGGGGAGGTACTCTGGATTACATCCTCTCGTCTGGCCTGATAGCGTCTCAGGTCCAGTGCTCCTCTGTGCCAGACTTATTCTCTGATCACATCGCTCTTCAGTTTCATTATTCTCTATCTACTGGGTCAAGTGCTTCAGCCACTCGTTTGCGTATTGCTGTGCCCCCTAAATATTGCCCGACTTACATCTTATTTATGGCCCATGTAGTCCCTACATTTGACATATCATTAGTTGAACAGTTGTACTCTGATCTTGTATCTGCTACTCATGACTTTTATAGGCTATACGTCTCCCGGCCACATCTCCAGCATCGCCATACTGCCCACTCCTGGACGCTGGATGAACGTATACAGGAGGCAAAGGAGGAGGCTGAACGTGATGGCCTATTGTTTCAAGCCAACCCAATCCCTGACCTCCTCCATCGTTACCAGATGTCTAGAGACGCTTTAGTCGCCCTGCAGGAGTGTGCTCACACTGAGTGTTGGCAGCGGTTCACGGACAGCATCAACCAGCAAACAAATGTGGCTTCTATGTGGCACCTCATACGTCGGGTTGTTAGAAAGACACCGGCCACTGCTCGTCATAACACTCCCGCCGACTATGCCCAACAACTTGATGCCTGGTCAGAACAATCTACCCCAGCCAGTCTACCCATCCACATACAAGATCCACTCGCTTCCCGTGCTGCTGTCCATCGGCTTCGTCTAATGTCTGCTCTGTTGCAAGATGATGACGATGATGCAGAGGAGATAACTGAGGAGGAGTTGCGCCATGCTCTCTCTCGGGGTAGAGCTTCTTCCCCTGGTGATGATGGTCTTATTTATGCTGTGCTGCGCCTACTTCAACAAGTTCCTGGGAACCCTCTACTTCGACTGTACAATCTTTGTCTTCGTGACGGTTGTGTACTACGAGCCTGGACAAACAGCACAATAATACCCATCCTTAAGCCCGGCACTGCGCAGTTCAGGCCTATTTCCCTTACTTCCTGTTTTTATAAGGTTATGGAGAGAATCTTACTCAATCAATTCATGTACAGACTGCAGGATCGCCTTTCTCCATGGCTGTTTGGTTTCCTTCCCCAGCGGAGCACACACCACTGCCTAGTCGATCTGTACTCTCGCCTTTCCAGGGACAGTGTGGTGGCCTTCATTGACCTTCGAAGTGCCTTCGATGTTGCTGATAGAGATGTCATTTTGGATTAACTGGTTGAATTTGGGATAAAGGGTAATCTTCTACGGTGAATTCGGGGTTACCTGAGTAACAGGACCTCCCGTGTGTTTTTCAGTGGTATGCTCAGTCCTTTACGCAGTTTTCATCTTGGTACGCCTCAAGGGGGTGTTCTCAGCCCATTGTTATTTAATATTCTGATGCATCGGCTGCTCACTTCTCTCCCTGATATTCCTGGAACTACAATTACGTGCTATGCTGATAATATCTGTGTTCATTCTACTTCACCAAGGGATCTCCAACGGTTTCTTGACTCCTTTTCTGTGGCCTCCTTTCACTGTGGTATTATTGTCTCCCCAGATAAGAGCAGAATATTCACCTGCCGCCTTCCTCAAGCTCGGCCAGTGTTCAGCATTGGAGGGACTGTCTTTCCCATGTGTTCCCAGTACCGCTACCTGGCCGCGCCAGTCAATATTTGGCCGATTGTCCATGCCAGACCTCAAGACCATCCCATTGTCCAGGACTTATTGGGTCGTCTCCAGCGCCGACTTACGCCACTTCAATGGCTCTCTAACAACTCCTCGGGCATCTCCATCCCAGTAGCCAGAACCATCTATATTGCTTTTATCCGTTCAGTTGTTGATTACCTCTCCCCTGCTTTGATTCAACTTCCTAGGGCTACTCTGGAAACTTTAGAAAAATTTCAGAATAGAGCAATGAGAATAATTCTCGGCTGTCCAATGTCGACCAGGATAGTGAACATGCAACGTGAGTTGCGTCTTTCCCCATTAATTGAGAGAATTTATTGTAATGTTACTGGCTTCACTGTCAAGTGCCTTCATTTCCCACATCTTTCACCCCATTACTCTCAGTTAGTTAGGACTTCTCTTAGACCAAACTCCCCTGTCCCTCCCATACTGCCTGCTGGACGTACTCTTATAAGGTCTGTTTCCTCTATGCACCGTAGTCTTAATATAGATATAATGGTTGCAGACGTCCCCCCAGGGCCCCCTCCGTGGATGCTACCAACACCTGATGTGAGCTTCGCACCTACTTCCAAGTCGGAACTGCCTTCTCTACAGCAGCAGTTGGCTCTGGAACACATAGAAATAGTGACGTCCTCCATCACAGATCCATACTGCCTCTACACTGATGGCTCATTGCAAGCGGATGGTGCAGCAAGTTGTGCCGTTTTCTCACCTGACATGGAGTCACCTCCAGGGGGCTGGGTTGGCTGTCGTCTCTGTAACCACTCTAGCTCAACATTGTGTGAACTGTATGCCATTCTGGATGCTGTTAGTGTTGTTTGTCAACGTGGAGTGAATGCTGCCATTTTTTGTGACTCCAAACCTGCCCTTCATTCCCTCTCTAGTGTTCAGCCCACACACTCTACTGTTATTCAGCAGATTATATCGTTTTTGGCCTTATTGCGTCATCGTAACTTGACTGTCAAATTTTTATGGGTGCCATCCCATGTAGGATTACGTCACAATGGTACAGTTGACAGACTCGCAAAGGAAGCCTGCCATCTGCCTCCTCTTGGTGTTGGACGTCATTCTGTTATGTTTTCGTGATGTGTGTGTGTGTGTGTATGTGTGTGGTTGTAGTAATTTTATTATCATGAGTCCCGCCTACCCTTGTGTATTGTTGTCTGCCTGTTGACTGACGCTACGGCGCAATGAATTAAAGAAAAGAAAAGACAAAAAAAAAAAAAAACTCTTACACTGCAGCCATCATGAGCAGTTCGTTAGGTATAGTCTTCTCCACTGCCGCATTTATCACTCAGCGTTGTTAATGTGTGTACCCCTGCCAGTTTCGACACTCTTACCCGAAACACTGCCAGTATGAGTTGAGGGGAGGGTGCTGGAGAATCGGGGGTGTAGGGTGGGGGATGGGAGTGGTTAAGTAGTGTATTGAGGCAGAATGGGGGGGAATTGAGGAGGGAGTAGGGTATTTTTTTTATTATTGCACCGTGGCGTTAATAAAAAAATCAGGCAACAGAACATGTGGGTAGGCGGGAGCCATGAAAATACAATGACCACACGCACACACACACACTCACGAGAACATCACAGAATGAATCACGAGAATACAGACAAATATTTACATTATGATCTACTTAAATCCACCAAAACGAGGGTGGCGTACCATAAATTCTTCTAAAACCTGGTGGTTCAGCAGGTGTCTATAAACCACATTAAGTGTTAGGCCCTAGGGTAGCAAATGTCGGACAATGGGGCAGGCCAGGCAATAGTTTTTTTTTTTTTTTCTAAGGCAATAGTGTGCCACGGTGGCTGGTAGCCAAGCCTCAAACGAGCAGAGGCTACAATGTGCCTCCAAACCATGAAGCCCTGGCGACGGTAGGAATATTTGTGACGGCAGACAAACTCGTAGTGGGTGATGGAGATGCTGAAAGGCCTCTCTGCATCCCTGCGTCGCCGTACAGGAAGGAGAGCAGAGGAGAGGACTCTAGAGAAGTAAACAGGTCAGGGAGAGAGGACGTCCAAAACCACGAGGAGGCAGACGGCAGGCCTCCTTCATGATTCTGTCAACTGTAACATTGTAACGTAAGCCTACATGGGATGGCACCCATGAAAATTTGACAGTCAAGTTACGATGACGCAATAAGGCCAAAAACGATAAAATCTACTGAACAACAGTAGAGTGTGTGAACTGAACACTGGAGAGGGAATGAAGATGGTATCATTCACTCTACGTTGACAAGCAAGACTAACAGCATCCAGAATGGCATACAGTTCACACAATGTGGAGCTAGAGTGGTAACGGAATTGACGGCCAACCCAGCCCCCTGGAGGTGACTCCAAGTCAAGTGAGAAAACGGCACAACCTGTTGCACCATCCGCCTGCAATGAGCCATCAGTGTAGAGGCAGTATGGAGCTGTGATGACAGTCCCTCGAACGGTGAATACTGGCAGAGCTTGAGGAAGGTGGCAGGTAAATATTCTGCTCTTATCTGGGGAGATAATAATGCCACAGTGAGAGTAGGCCACAGAGAAGGAGTCAAGAAACCGCTGGAGATCTCTTGGTGAGGTAGAATAAACACAGATATCATCAGCATAGCACGTAATTATAGTTCCAGGAATATCAAGGAGAGAATTGAGCAACCGATGCATCAGAATATTAAACAAAAATGGGCTAAGAACACTCCCTTGAGGCGTACCAAGATGAAAACTTGTCGAAATATATAGGCGTAGCACAGCATAGGTAATAAAATCATCACCAGGGGAATCACCCCGAGAGAGAGCAATGCTCAACTCATTCTCAGTTATCTGCTCTGCATCATCATTATCATCTTGCAAAAGACGTAGCTGATGGACAGCAGCATGGGAGGCGAGTGTGTAACGGTTGTTACCGTGTAGTGAAGATGTTTGTTATCTTCACTTAGGGTGAATGGCAAACAAGTCTGTGTTGGTCTAGTCTAGTCTTTATTGTTGTGTTCCTGTGTTACATATAAAGTTTCCTAGCTAACCTCGAATTAATACAACTATATACATAAAGGTTGCCTGCCGGCTACAAGTGCATCTGGTATGTGGATAGGTAGACTGGCTGGGGTATAGGCGGAGGGAGTGTGATGACGGGCGTCTTTTTTAACAACCCGACGGATGAGGTGCCACATAGAAACAACACTCGTTTGCTGGTTGATGCTGTACGTGAACTGCGGCCAAGACTCAGTGTGAGCACACTCCTGCAGGGCGACTAAAGCGTCTCTAGACATCTGGTAACGATGGAGTAGGTCAGGGGTTGGGTTGGCTTGAAACAATAGGCCATCACGTTCAGCCTCCTCCTTTGCCTCCTTTATACGTGCATCAAGTGTCCAGGAGTGGGCAGTATGGCAATGTTGGAGGTGTGGCCGGGAGACGTATAGCCTCTAAAAGTCATGAGTAGCAGATACAAGATCAGAGTACAACTGTTCAGGTGAAGAAATGTCAAATGTAGGGACTACATGGGCCATAAATAAGATGTAAGTCAGGCAATATTTAGGGGGCATAGCAATATGTAAACGATTGGCTGAAGCACTTGACCCGGCAGATAGAGAATAATGAAACTGAAGAGTGACGTGATCAGAGAATAAATCTGGCATGGAGGACCACTGGACCTATCAGGCCAGACGAGAGGATGTAATCCAGAGTACCTCCCCGGCAATGAGTGGTACCGCCAGTGTCCCAGCGTGTCAGATGATGCTTGCGGATGTATGAAAGGAGACGAACATTCCTCGGCCATGGTTCCATCAGTCTCAGGTCTTTCACAACGTCTGGCAGCAAGTCTTAGGTGCAACTGTACCAGGTCCTGCTACACTATATCAAGTTGTCTCATGGCCTGTGAGGCACGTGAATGGAGTGACGGACAATATTGAACCTGACATCCACCCATTGATAATAGTGCTTCTGGAGTGATGCCAGCATTTCCTGTTTCGAATGATGGCACTGATCTACAGAATTTTGAAGCCTATTTTGACGACCAAGTGATGGGCAAGATTATTGAGGAGACCAATCGACACCATGCATATCTTGTAGAGCAGTCGGGCCAGGAAGAAATGCCTCTAAACAGCCGTATCAGCGACTACTAGTAGAAAGACCAGTTACTAAAGATGTTACTAAAGATGTTAACAGAACGTTTCAGTCGCTTCTTTGTGCCATTCTGCAAGCTTGTCATTCACGAGTCCCACACCTTATTCAAGGCATGTCTAGCCTTCAAGCAATACATACCATCAAAACATCATTGCTTTGGCATCAAGCAGTTTCTACTATGTGACTGTGAAACAGGGATTATCCAGGACATGATTCTTTATACTGGAACAAACATTGTTTACAACAGGAATGATGTCTTTGGAAGTACTAGCAGTATTGTGAAGACCTTGATGGCACCATATATTGACAAGGGTCATGTTCTTCACATAGACAGTTAGTACAGCAATCCAGATCTGTCTCGGTTTCTCCACACAAAAGAAGTTGGAACTTGATGTCCAGTGCGGAAAACGCGGATGAATATGCCACCGACGTTCATCACCCAAAAATCAAGGCCTGGTAACTGTCATCTCTAAAAAGAGAAGAAGTTTTGGCTCTTCAGTGGCATGATACACGCAAGGTGACAGCACTGTCTACTTTACACAAGGGGAACAAGGCTGACAGTGGTAAAACAAACTTTAGAACAGGTGAACGAATTCAAAATCTGGACATGATAGTTGATTATACAAAGACGTGTAGATAAGGCAAACATGATGATCAACTTTGATGAATGTGCAAGAAAGAGTACGAGATATTTTATCACAAGTTATTTTTCCATCTGGTGGGTGTTGCACTTCTCAATTCGTACAACATGATGCTGACACAGAGTGGAAAGAAGCCTACATCTCTTCGGACCTTTACATACTCTCTTGCGTATCAGCCGCTGCAGAAGTACGGTCAACCAAAATCAAAACATCCAGGTCGTCAACCCTTACAACACAGAGACACTCTTGACCGATTAGCTTGTGCTCCCTGGGCTCAACGGCACGCTCTTCATCCAATACCACCAACACGAAGTGATGCCACAATGAACCGGACCAAGGAACAACGGGCCTGCTATGTATGTAAGCACACAACAAGATGGCCCTAGACATGTAAATGTATCACAAATGTGTTCTGGAATGTGCTTCACACAATATCATACTATGCAAACCTACAAGGCTGTTTCCCTAGTGTGACCCATCTCATTGCAGCAATGGAAGACATCCTTGGCCCACCTTCATGTGCTCCAGCCACAGTCCCTACAACAGCTAATCTATTGCCTCCAGTTGTATGCCACCCGCCAGTGGGCCTTTCCGTCACCTTTCTCACCTGTTTGTATCCCCTCCTTGCCTGTAAGACAGTGACTGACATTTGTGAACACCTATCACACACCTTATGCTCTTCTTGTATACTGAATATACTTTCCTATGAGTGATATAATCTCCTATAGGCCTGATACTAGTCTTATTTATAATAATAAGTTTCTGTTTGCCAAGTTCATCAGGAGAGAGGTAGTAGGATATCTCAGGAAATATGTAAAGTAAGGTTTCTTGAATGTAAGATTAATACAAATAATCCTGGGAATGTGATAATGTGGGTAAAATGTATTGTTTCTCCAATAGATTTCTGCCTTGACTACAGATTGTGCTTAATTGAACCCTTGTCACTATTATAAATGTCAAGATGTGAATATGTGATAATATTTAATCAGCCAATAGTATGTTGGCTCGCACAGTTTGTAAATTAAAAAAATAAAATGTTCTTAGAAATTCCCTTCTCTTTCATTATTTTTTCTGAACAATTCAACCTCTATTATTATCATTATTATTATTACAATGTCTGCAGTGGTTACCACTTCTATGCTGTCAGAATGACAAGGTGATAAAGCGGGAAATGTAACTTGGTGGTGAGTGAGGGGCGGTGCGATGGCAAAGGCATTCCAAGTGTTATTTATTGCATATTGAATAAATCGGGCGTTACTTAGTTTTAGTTGTTCTGGGTCAAGAATATATTCATATACACACATGAGCAAATAAGAAACACGAAAAATTCATGTATTGTTTATAAATATATAATGTAATCCGCAATTACAAGTATGGCAACATTTCTACTCCCTCTCCCTCTCTCCCAGACTCCCATCCCACTCTTGCATCTTGCTCTTGCAGCCAGGCGACAGGCGTTCGTCAATTCCCTCCCAATATTTGACATTCAACTGATGAAAATTTTATAATCACACTGTTATAGCAAATAAACTTTTTCATTTCAATACAGACACGATAGACTATTTTATCATTATACTCAGATATTAAGCATTAATAATCTGGCACAAGACAGTTGGCAATTTCGAACAAAAGGTAGCGTCAGGGTTAAGGCATAGATTGAATAATGGATCTCTCAGATAGTGGTACCCAGAAGAAGAGGGTGGGGGTGAGGTAGGTATTGCCTGCGGTGATGTGGGCTGTTCTTTTATGGTTATGGGCGCCCCTCGGGACCCAGCCACTTTCCTTGTAGCTTGCTGTCCCACCTCTCTGTCAGTTGACGAATTGATAGGGAGTGGCTGGGGCAGGAGCGCCAAAATCCTTGAAGGATTGCCCACATTACCGGAGTCTATACCCTCTACAAGAGAGAGAGAGGGAGAGCATATTACTCACCAAGTGTCGTAGTTTCCAGTAATGGAGTCACAAGGGTGTTGAACTTCTGTGGAAAGATAACGTATAAAGTCAGCACTATTGCGCCTGATCGACTCGTGATAACCATGGTGCACAAAAATTAGTGCCCTCAACCAGCCACAATAGGACTGAATTATACCTGTAGTTAGAACGACAAAGTACTGTACAGCCACAGTCAAATAACCACCGACACATCCATCTTGCAAATAAATGTGTATCATATCAAAATATAATCATACACCTTACGTCAACTCAGCCCCCTCATTTATTATTATGAAGTGCTTTTATTACCAAGAAATTTACTACAATGGAAGGAAAGTGTCGGTGGTTATTTGATTGTGGCTGTACACTCACAATCCACAATCCCTAGCCCACCTGAGTCGAAGCGCGAGATCTGGAACAGGCGGGTTCTAAACAACAGCCCACACAATGCCTTCATTGGTTCGAAAGATGTGCGGCCTCATGATGGTTTGGGTGGGCTGTTGTCCACAAACCGCCTGCTTCAGTTCTCTGGCTTCGTCTCGGGTGGGCAAGGGATTGTGGATTGAGAGTGTACAGGTTGCCCTCTATCCTCTGCTGTGTAGTCTTCAGTTATTATTTATTATTATGACTAGCTGATGAAATGAACTTTTTGTACATACATAGTACACCAACAATCCAAAATACCAACGCCCCTTTGGCCGTTAATACGTCAAGACTACGACCAAAAAAACGAGTCTCACCCCAACCTTCCTGGAGTAAAGACGTGTTCCTGGCGCTCTGCCTGTGTTGCTGTTTGTGTTGTTGTTTGTCTTGTTTCTTCGTTCTTGTTTGTGTGTTGTTGTGTCTGTGGTGTTATAGGGGTTGTTTATATTTTCTATCTCGTTTTTTTTGTGGTTTTGCTGTTTGTGGTATTGTTGTTTGTGGTTTATTTGTTTTATTGTGGTTCTGTGTGTGTATGTTCGTGTGTTCGTGTGTGTTCAGTTGTTCGCTTACCATCTAGGCCTGGCCTGGGCTGATGGAGAGCGCGGATTCGGATGTGGCTTCCTACCTGGAGGCCGACTTGGCCATGTCAGAGGAGGATGAGTCTCCTATCGAGGATCACTGGCCTGAGCTGCCTTCTCGCAACCCTCCCCCCCTCTCCTCCGTCACTCCGCAGCTCAGGTTGCAGCCTTCCACCTCCTCAACCTCTACCAAGCGACCCGTTGATGCCTCGTCCGACTCCTTGCAGGATTCCGATGGTGGGGACTGTTTGCCTTCGGCTGCCAAGACTGCCAAGGATGCTTCAGCTGTGCATGACGTACCTTCTCTGCCTCAACGTGGTGTTTCTTCCTTGTATACCAACTCCTTGCCCTCGTCCAACTTTCCTGCTTTTGCCCCGAGAAATGCCTATGTCAAGCTCTCCTTCTCTGGAAACCCATCTACGGACACAAAGTTGCGTTGGTTGTCTGATGTCAACAGGGCCTTCCAGCTGCAGCATGAACTGGCTGAAGTGAAGATGGCTGCTGTCACCTCCCGGTTTGTCTACATCTCTAGGAAGCGTCAGGATATCATTGATAGAGTGAAGGCTGGTGAATTTTTGTCTCTGCCCCTCATTCTTGAAAACTCACCCGAGAGGCCACGTAAGTTCCCCAGCTACATCCTTACCCGTTTTCCTATTGATGTTGACCCGAAACTTGCTAAGAGATACCCTGGTGTGTACTTTGCCTGTGGTTTTTTCCAAGATGGTTCCCCCATTAGCCGTATTGTTGTTGTCTGGAGTCAACCTGATCCACCTCCAAATGAGATTTCCTTTGATTTCCTCCCCTGTCTTCCACCGTGTGAGGTGAGGAAACTTCATAATGACCAGCCTTGGTGCTACAGGTGCTGGGGTGTGGGGCATATCTCCCAGTACTGTTCTGCCAGGCCGAAGTGTGCATGGTGTGCTGCCGACCATGATTCCAAGACGTGTCCGGTCAGGGGTGAACCATCACGTCCTGCTGCCTCCACCTCAGAGCCTTCACCTCCTGAGGATACGTCTCGATGGAAGTGTCCACGATGCCTTCAGCCAGGGGTTAACGTGTAGCATGGATGTACTCGAAGTCAGGTCCAGGCTCGTGTCAGTACTATTGCTCCGCCTCCACCACTGCCACCACCACCACCTCCCCAGTCTGCTCCTCCTACCAGCCCTGCCTCACCTCCAGACCTGGTCCTCGGCAAGCCTGTTGCTACCCTCATGGCACGATTTACGGCTCTCGAGAACCGCTTTTCTGCCCTTGAAGCCAGGATTGATGGGCTAGTTGCCGCGCAGGCTGCCAATGACTCCAAACTCTCCACCTTGGTCGAAGCTCAGCAGGCCATCATCTCCACTGTCACTACCCTTACCGAAAAGATGAATACTGTTGCATCTCGCCTTGAAAAGCTTTTCGAGTCACTCCCTTCTCCTGGTCCATCTTCTTCTCCAGGTCGCTCATCTGCCCCCACTCACCGGACTTCTACCTCCAAATACAGAGTTCGCTAGTGATTGGATGTCATCTCCTGGAATGTATGTGGTATTGTAGTGTACCATAAAATAGGTCGATTTTCTTTGATTGAGTGTGTAACCATTCTCTAATTATCTACCAGCCCTGTATTGTGATTCATTTACCATTACATTCCTTCATGCAGATAGCCTATGCAATTTCTTTCAGCATATTTTCTTTGCCATTTTGTGTAATATCATTGTCTGCATACTCTTGCAAAATTTCATGTATACAACATATGTATTATACATTTAATACCATAACCAAATACTCTTAGCTCTGTTAACGTCAGGTACGCAGAGAATTGTATATAGTGTTAACTTTTTTTGACATTAAATCATTGGGAACTATTCACCGCATTTCTCTCTTCCTTGAGCACTTCTTAAAGAGAGTTATAGACACTAACACTTCTTAAAGAGAGTTATAGACACTAGCTCCTGAGGCTGAGAAGTGTAGTGGAGAAACCCTGACAGTGGCCCTTACACAGGAGCCTTCTTTAGGTAGCAGCACAACTTATAGTTGGTGGCTACACCACCCACCAACAAGTGGTGACCCCCGGAGATTGCAGCCGTCACCAACAAGTGGTGACCCCCGGAGATTGCAGCCGTCACCAACAAGTGGTGACCCCCGGAGATTGCAGCTGTCACCAACAAGTGGTGACCCCCGGAGATTGCAGCCGTCACCAACAAGTGGTGACCCCCGGAGAGTGCAGCTGTCACCAACAAGTGGTGACCCCCGGAGATTGCAGCTGTCACCAACAAGTGGTGACCCCCGGAGAGAGCAGCTGCAGCAATCACCAACAAGTGGTGACCCCCGAAGAGTGCAGCTGCCGCGATCGCCAACAAGAGTGGATCAAGCTGCAGTCTACAAGAACGCCTTTGCCCTGCAGTCACTATCAAGTAGTGACCTGGAGTGCTGCCGCTACCCTCCAATAGTCTACAAGAACGCCTTTGCCCTGCAGTCACCATCAAGAGGTGACTTGAGTTGCTACCTCTCCTGTGCAGCTGTTGCTCCCGCCACAGTGCCACTGTCCATCCTATCTACATTATCGCTGCGAACCCTGAGGCATCAACAGTCCACAGCAGCCATCTGTAAGCCTCCAACTACGCCGTAGCTGCCTGCCATCCAACACCTATACACCACTGGTACTCGCGGCAGTCGAGCTACCAGCAACAGTGCTTCACCTGGATTACAGTGCTTCACCTTGGATTACAGTGCTTCACCTTGGATTACAGTGCTTCGCCTTGGATTACAGTGCTTCACCTTGGATTACAGTGCCTCACCCTGGATTACAGTGTTTCACTCTGGACAGTGTATTGTCCTTTATTATTAGTGCCTTGTGTGTGAATTACAGTGCCAGTGTATTCAGCAGCATACTGATATAACCTGACTAACGCAGCTGCCGTGATATCAGGTAAACCTCGTCAGCATTTACACCCTGAGTTCACTGACCAGTATGACCAGTATGTCTACTGAGGATCTCTCAAACTCAGGCAACCACACTGCCACTGCAGTAGCCATGAGAGCCCCTGCTTTCTGCAACCAAGACCCCACCATATGGTTCTCAATACTGGAGTGTGGTTTTGCTGCTTCTAATATCACGAGAAGCCTCACTAAATTCTCACATGCTGCAAGTCTGCTACCACCTGAAGTTCTCACTCAAGTATCTGATGTCATTACTTCAGCCTCAACCTCTGCTACGCCCTATGAGGATCTTAAGGCAGCAATTTTAAATCGCCTACAATCATCAGTGGCTGCTCGTCTCCGCGAGTTGCTATCAAGAGAAGAACTTGGTGGAGAGAAACCTACAGACTTACTACGTCGTATGAAAACACTGCTTGGTGACAAGTACCAGGCCTTTGATAAAGATCTTTTCAAACAACTGTTCTATCAACGCCTGCCACCTGACATTCAACGTGCTCTCATCAGTGTGAAAGGCAAGCTGCCGCCAGATGAGCTTGCCAATCTTGCAGATGACTACATGGCAACTCTTCCACCTGTACCAGCATCACCAATCTCCTCCATCACGACACAAGAAAATTCCCAAATTGCCCAGCTCGCAAATCTAATTTCCCAGCTTACAATGGAAGTCAGCAACCTGAAGAAACAAATCAACAACCACCCAAGTTCCCGACCCTCGACGCCAAACCACCAACACCAGCGGTTACGTTCAAGGAGCACTTCAAACTTCTGCTACTACCATCACAGGTTTAGGGATAAGGCTCTCAAGTGTGAAAAGCCCTGCAGCTACATGGCGTCAAACAACAACGGCGAACATTAACGCAGCATAATGTTTGCCATACTCAGTCTACGCTGCTCCACATCTTTGATCGCCGGTCCCATACCAAGTTCCTGGTAGACACCGGTGCCGACATAAGTGTCCTCCCTGCTACAGCCAGCCAGCGGTCGCTACCTCCTTCTCTGCATCTTTATGCTGCTAATGGTACCAAGATACCTGTATACTCGCGGGAAACAGTGCATCTGGATCTGAACCTTCGCTGCTCTTTTCAATGGACATTCTACGTAGGAGCAGTGTCACAAGCCATCCTTGGTGCTGATTTTCTCCGTCACTTCAACCTGATGGTAGACGTAAGAGGACAAAAATTGGTTGACCCACTCACAGATATCTTTACAAATGCACAGCCAGCACCTGGTGACAGCACACACCTGTCTGCTATCAACCATGACCACAAGTTTGCTGACCTCCTCAAGTCATTCCCTATGCTGACACAACCCTACTCATCCAGCATACCTGCCAAGCATCACGTGACTCATCATATAGAGACTACCGGACCCCCAGTGCATGCCAAGGCCTGACTCTTAGCCCCTGAGTGTTATAAGAAAGCCAAAGCCGAGTTCGAATCTCTGATGAGTAAAGGCATTATACGGCCCAGCAGCAGCAACTGGTCGTCGGCTCTTCACATTGTTCCTAAGAAGACCGGAGACATACGACCTTGTGGTCACTACCGTGCCCTCAATTCACGCACCGTGGAAGATAGATATCCTGTGCCCAACATTCAAGAGTTCACTTCCCAACTCTCAGGTTCCACTATCTTCTCTCGGATCGACCTCGTCAAAGCATTTCATCAGATTCCAGTCCATCCCACTGACATCCCGAAGACGGCCATTATCACACCTTTTGGCATGTTTGAATACGTCCGGATGCCCTTTGGATTGCGGAACGCGGCACAAACATTTCAACGCTTCATAGATGAGGTCCTTCGAGGTCTACTCTACTGTTTTGCCTACATAGATGACCTTCTCATTGCTAGTCCTGATGAAGCCAGCCACAAGCAACACCTCCGCCAAGTCCTCCAGAGACTGCAAGATTATGGCATCCAAATCAACACAGACAAGTCCGAACTCGGTGTGACATCCCTTGAGTTCCTAGGTCACACAGTCTCTCCAGCAGGCATTGCTCCACTTCCCTCAAAGTGCGAGTCCATCCAGCAGTTTCCCAGGCCATCTACCCAACGCCAGCTCAAGGAGTTCCTTGGGATGGTTAATTACTATAACCGCTTCATTCCACACTGCTCACTCCTGCTACGACCATTGTATGCCATGATTAAACCTTGCAAGAGAGGTCAATATGTTACCCTCGTCTGGACTGAAGAAGCGGAAGCGGCCTTCCTCTCAACAAAACAGGCCCTCAGCGACGCTGCCACGCTCTCTTTTCCTGCACCAGACGCAGAAACTTCAATTGCTACAGACGCCTCAAACATTGGTGTTGGTGCCGTCCTACAACAGCGTGTCAGTACATACTGGAAGCCAATTGCCTTCTTTTCCAAGAAACTCACCTCGGCGGAGTCGAAGTATAGCGCCTATGACAGGGAGCTACTTGCCATCTTCAAAGCTGTCAAGCGTTTTCGCTACTTCATCGAGGGACGCAGTTTCCACATCTACACTGACCACAAGCCACTCACTACAGCATTCCTCAGAAATAAGGAATCTTACACCCCACGACAAATGCGCCACATGGACTACATTGCCCAGTTTACCACGGATATACGATACGTCAAAGGTGCCGACAATGCCCCAGCTGATGCCCTCTCTCGAAACATCAGTACTGTAAAATCTTCTCCCATCGACTATGCCACCATTGCTGCTGATCAAGTCGGTGACGCTGAGCTACAGCAACTGTTGGATAACCCTGCACTACAGATGAAGAAGATTACACTTCCAGACACCCAGGTCACACTGTACGCTGACACCTCCACCGACACTCTCCATCCATACATACCAGAGAAACATCGACACCAGCTCTTCAAGAAGTTACATGACCTCTCACACCCTGGAATCCGTGCCTCGCACCAGATGATGTCTTCCCGCTTCATATGGGAGGGCATAAATAAAGACGTCAGACACTGGGCACGCACATGTATACGCTGTCAAGCTTCCAAGGTCACACACCATACACACTCTCCTGCAGCCACCTTTACGCCAGTCACCGAGAGATTTGACCATGTCCACATAGACCTCGTTGGCCCACTTCCGTACTCCAATGGCTATCGATATTTACTCACCTGTGTGGACCGCTTCACACGCTGGCCTGAGGCAGTACCTCTCACCGACATCACCACGGATACTGTTGCACGTGCCTTCATCGCTACATGGGTGTCCAGGTTTGGTGTGCCTCTAAGCCTTACTTCTGACCGAGGTGGTCAGTTTGAGTCAGGCGTGTGGAATAAGGTCATGATACTCCTTGGCATCCGCCGATACAGGACTGCCAGCTATCACCCACAGGCCAACGGAACGGTCGAACGATTCCACCGCCAGCTGAAATCTTCCCTGGCAGCTTCAGCCCAGAGAGAAGATTGGTCAATAGCACTACCTCTTGTCCTCCTTGGCATCAGAACTTCACTCAAAACGGATCTGCACAACTCCTCTGCTGAGCTTGTATATGGCTCTACGCTCAGGCTCCCAGGTGAGCTTCTCTCTGCCACACCAGACCACGAGCCTTGCAGCGTTCAGGACTTTGCAACACACCTGAAAAATACCATGAAGTGCCTCCAGCCAGTGCAGCCTCGTACGTCCAACTCGAAGACCTTCGTTCACCAGGACCTGGAAGCCTGCACACACGTCTTTGTTAGAGTCGATGCAGTCAAAAGGCCCCTTCAGCAGCCATATCAGGGCCCCTTCCAAGTAGTTCGCAGGACGAGGAAGAACTTCACCATCGACAAACATGGTTCTCAAGAAGTTGTGGCCGTAGACCGGGTCAAGCCTGCTTATATCCTGAATCCGGACCAGATGCTGCAAGCAGTGCAAGTGACTGTTCCTCCAACACATGCTGGAAACAACAAACTACAACACACAAGAGTATTGTTCCTCCTCCCTCGAAACTAGGGGGGGAGTATTGTAGTGTACCATAAAATAGGTCGATTTTCTTTGATTGAGTGTGTAACCATTCTCTAATTATCTACCAGCCCTGTATTGTGATTCATTTACCATTACATTCCTTCATGCAGATAGCCTATGCAATTTCTTTCAGCATATTCTCTTTGCCATTTTGTGTAATATCATTGTCTGCATACTCTTGCAAAATTTCATGTATACAACATATGTATTATACATTTAATACCATAACCAAATACTCTTAGCTTTGCTAACGTCAGGTACGCAGAAAATTGTATATAGTGTTAACTTTTTTTTACATTAAATCATTGGGAACTATTCACCGCATCTCTCTCTTCCTTGAGCACTTCTTAAAGAGAGTTATAGACACTAACACTTCTTAAAGAGAGTTATAGACACTAGCTCCTGAGGCTGAGAAGTGTAGTGGAGAAACCCTGACAGTGGCCCTTACACAGGAGCCTTCTTTAGGTAGCAGCACAACTTATAGTTGGTGGCTACACCACCCACCAACAGTATCACCAGTTATGCTAAGCTCACTCAACTCAAGGCCTATGTTTTTCGTCATAATCCCAGTGTTATTTTTCTCCAGGAAGCATTTCCAGGACGGCCGCTCGCTGCTGGGCAAGTTCCTCCTCTCTCAGGTTATGTGCCATATGTTCATCTGGTAAGGAATGGTCTCCTGACTTACATTTATAGCTCCTTGCCACATCGCCTTCTCCGTACCTCCACTGATCCTGACATGACCTTTCAGCTATTTGAGGTTCTACCTGGGAATGGAGTACAACAACTATGTAATGTCTATTCTGCCCCAGCTAGACTCACTCTTGAGGCTCTTCCTTCTCCAACAGTGCGTGGTATGGTTTATATGGGAGAATTTAATGCTCGGCATTCTGATTTGGGTGATGGTTCTGGCTCTAGTAATCGTAATGGTGTTCGTCTCCTTTCATACATCCGCAAGCATCATCTGACACGCTGGGACACTGGCGGTGCCACTCATTGCCGGGGAGGTACTCTTGATTACATCCTCTCGTCTGGCCTGATAGCATCTCAGGTTCTGTGCTCCTCTGTGCCAGACTTATTCTTTGATCACATCGCTCTTCGGTTTCATTATTCTCTTTATTCTCTAACTGCTGGGTCAAGTGCTTCAGCCACTCGTTTGCGTATTGCTGTGCCCCCTAAATATTGCCCGACTTACATCTTATTCATGGCCCATGTATTCCCTACATTTGACATATCAGCTGAACAGTTGTACTCTGATCTTGTATCTGCTACTCATGACTTTTATATTCTTTACGTCTCCTGGCCACACCTCCAACATCGCCATACTGCCTACTCCTGGACGCTGGATGCACATATACAGGAGGCAAAGGAGAAGGCTGAACGTGATGGCCTATTGTTAAAGCCAACCCAACCCCTGACCTGCTCCATCGTTACCAGATGTCTAGGGATGCTTTAGTTGCCCTGCAGGAGTGTGCTCACACTGAGTGTTGGCAGCGGTTCATGGACAGCATCAACCAGCAAACAAGTGTGGCTTCTATGTGGCACCTCATCCGTCGGGTTGTTAAAAAGACTGCTCGTCATCACACTCACGCCGACTATGCCCAACAACTTGTCGATGCCTGGTCAGAACAATCTACCTCAGCCAGTCTACCCATCCACATACAAGATGCACTCACCTCCCGTGCTGCTGTCCATCGGCTACGTCTAATGTCTGCTCTGTTGCAAGATGATGACGATGATGCAGAGGAGATAACTGAGGAGGAATTGCGACGTGCTCTCTCTCGGGGTAGAGCTTCTTCCCCTGGTGATGATGGTATTACTTATGCTGTGCTGCGCCTACTTCAACAAGTTCCTGGGAACCCTCTACTTCGACTGTACAATCTTTGTCTTCGTGATGGTTGTGTACCACGAGCATGGACCAGCAGCACAATAATACCCATCCCTAAGCCCGGCAATGCGAAGTTCAGGCCTATTTCCCTGACTTCCTGTTTTTGTAAGGTTATGTAGAGAATCTTACTCAATCAACTCATGTACAGACTGCAAGATCGCCTTTCTCCATGGCTGTTTGGTTTCCTTCCCCAGCGGAGCATACACCACTGCCTAGTCGACCTGTACACTCGCCTTCGATGTTGCTAATAGAGACGTCATTTTGGATCAACTGGTTGACTTTGGGATAAAGGGTAATCTATTATGGTGGATTCGGGGCTACCTGAGTAACAGGACCTCCCGTGTGTTTTTTAGTGGTGCGCTCAGTCCTTTGCGCAGTTTTCATCTTGGTACGCCTCAAGGGGGTATTCTCAGCCCATTGTTATTTAATATTCTGATGGATCGGCTGCTCACTTCTCTCCCTGATATACCTGGAAATACAATTACGTGCTATGCTGATGATATCTGTGTTCATTCTACCTCACCAAGGGATCTCCAGCAGTTTCTTGACTCCTTCTCTGTGTCCTCCTCTCACTGTGGCATTATTGTCTCCCCAGATAAGAGCAGAATATTCACCTGCCGCCTTCCTCAAGCTCGGTCAGTGTTCACCATTGGAGGGACTGTCATTCCCATGTGTTCCCAGTATCGCTACCTGGGCGAGCCAGTCAATATTTGGCCAATTGTCCCTGCCAGACCTCAAGACCATCCCTGTCACGAGTCAGCATAGACTCGTGACGTAATTTGAATTACAGAGAGTTGGAAAAATCCATACTGGAGAATGTTCTAGAGTAGGGGAATATTCCATGAGACAAAGGAGGTAGGAGTGGGTTCATGTAGGTGCGGGTTAATCTGCAGGTAGTCTTAATCCGCTGGTAGTATCCAAAAATAGACCAGGTAATTAGAAAAGGGTCAGGAAGGCTGGGTTTCAACTGAATGGCCACATTCAGTCATATAGGTGTTCGTACATTAAGTACATCTTGTATTGATAAATTATGCTACCTGGGTAACTTATGGTATTGTAAATGATCGTGAAGTGGAGGGAAATCATTGGGAATTAATAGTACGCCATAGGTAAATTGAAATTGCATGTATAACTAAGGAATGAGAGGGTACAATGTAAATCGTAGCCAATTAGGAGAACCGAACACAGATAAGGGGGAGGAGTCAGAAAAATTTTGAACTTCCAGCCTCCAGTCAATTTTGGAAATATAGGTCAGTTGGAACAAGACACACTTGAAGGAAGGACACACTCGTCAGCTTCCCTTACCTAGATCAATCCTCCACGTGTTGAGTGGGGAAGGATCAACGTAGACGCCGAATTCGTTGTATATTACACGATTTCACAAGGCTTTACAGTTGTATACTGACTAGTTGCATTGACGCTGGTTCAGTCACTGAATTAGGTGAGGGGGAAGTTGGATCTTTGAAGAAAATAACGAGTGTGTTGTGAGACTCTAAAGTGTGAGACATTAGAAAATATTCCAACTCGCGTAACAATTGATAGAATTACTACAGTGTTAACGTAAGCTAGACTATCGTCGCGAGAGCGAGAGGTAACGAGAGCGAGTAGCTAGTTAGCGTTGCGTGAGCGTGAGTTGTGTGTGTGTGTGTGTGAAATTAATTTATTCATGTTGGCATACTGGAGTTGAATAAATATAGAAAATTTGCAATTGGTTGTTTAAATGCACCAGTAGATTTGTTATCTATATAAATACATATATATCGGGAAGAACCCTTAACATAAAAATTTATTATGTGCGTGATGATTGAGGCCTAAACGGGGAGTTAACCCTGAGTACTTTCTTCGCTGCAGCCAACCAACGAAGATCATAAATTAACCGGGCAAGGTAAGTTGTAATTGCCATATTATAAATTACATTATCTATCATTCTCACATCACCGTCACATATTGGCGCCCGAACAGGGACCTGTTCGTTGTATTAACTCCAGTCACACACGCGCACACTTTCACGAGTAGATAGTCATAACTGTCCAGAAATTAAGGCAACCGAAACGATAGAAAATAAATTAAAAATGTCTACCGTACAAGAATTATTGGGAGAGGCTCAACTATTGGGAATTGAAGGTAAGGCCGAACTTCAGGTGTACGTGAAGGGCCGCCAAGAAGAAGAAAGGCTTGAAAGGGCAGCCATAAGAGAAAATGAAAGGGAACATGAAAAGGAAGTATTGGAACTGCAAGTACGTGCGAGTGAAAATCAAAGTGCGAGTGGAAGTAATGTCGCAAGCTTAACCACCGTGACCCCAAGGTTACAACTGTCAAAATACGTAGAGGGAGACGATATCGAGCCGTTTATTGAGCGATTTGAAATGGTTGCAGACACTTATAGATTAGATAATGATATAAAGAAGCTCGAGTTTATTAATTTATTCGATGGAAAAGCCCTCAGCATTCTCCACCGACTCGACAGTACCGCCAGAGATTACGAGAACATGAAAAAGGCTCTGTTACAGGCGTACGGGTTGACGGTCGATGACGCTAGGAATCAGTTCTGGCGTGCATCCTTACAGGATAAGGAGACTGTTGCACAGTTTAGTGCACGTCTGACCAGTTACCTGGATCAGTGGTTAGATAAGGCCGAAACACCTAAGACTTTGGAGGGGGTAAAAGACTTGTTGCTTCGTACACAGTTGGAAAAGTCTTGCCCTCCAGAATTGTCGGCTCAGCTGAAAACCAACAAGGTGAAAACGTTGCAAACGATGGTGGATATGTCCGACGCGCATTTCACCGCGTATGGTTACCATACGCGGATTCAGTATAATAAGAAAATTAATCAGTCGGATAAGCCTTCTCAGAACTCTGCTGTTTCATATAACCAGTCGAGTAAAAATCAGTCACAGCAGCAGAGTCAAATTGTTCGTCTGCAACCTAAACCTCATTTTAATCATACCCAGAAACAAGGTAATAATAATCACTATTCGCAGCAGTCCAATCAGTACCGTTACCAAGGAAAAAGTAACTGGAAAAATAGTAATAACCACGGTGGAAATAAAGGTTATTATCAGCGATCGGCAGCTGCAACACAGGGTGAACCACAGTATTCACCTGTGGCGGTTCAACCTAGTGTAGAACCACGAGTGCCTCAGTCGGTTCACGAACCTCATCAATTGTGACTAAACGCGACAGGAGTCTCGAAAGGTAAGTCTGGTTTCCATATTTGTCCGGGAATTGTTAACGGGATATCTGTTGAAGTCTTTCGAGATAATGGGTCATCGGGGTGTTGTGTCGCTGATGGTTTAGTTGCTTCTAATGATTTTACAGGGGAGCAGGTAACTATCACTATGATTGATGGTACCAGGAGGCTCTATCCTCTTGCTAAAATTGCAGTGGAGAGTCCATTCTATACAGGCCAGGTAATTGCAGCAGTCATGCAAAATCCTGTGTCAGATTTGGTAATAGGAAATATACCAGGGGTTAAGAATGCATGTTCAGTGGAAGTTTCCACACAGACTGGTGCAGCTGCTGTAACCAGGGGTATGGCGCATGCGAAGAAAACAGTTGTTCCACTTCAAGTGACAACTGCCGCCGACCTCGTCAATTGCGAGGATGTAATTGCTGAGCAAGCAAGTGACCCTTCATTGGCACTTGTTCGCAAGCAGGCACTTGAGGGTGAGAGTAGAGATCGACATGGTATTGTAACCAGTTATGTCAGGAGGAGAAACAGGTTTTACCGACGTACAGTAAACCCCGATGGGGAAGAGAGGGTTCAGTTTCTCGTACCAGAGAAATACAGACAGGCTGTGTTTACCCTGGGTCATCATTCTATATTAGGGGGTCATATGGGGATGAGGAAAACAATTGATAGGATTCAGTCTCATTTCTATTGGCCAGGTATGGGGAGAGAGATAGGGAGATTGTTGAGGTCATGTGACGTTTGTCAGAAAACGTGTGACAGGGGTCGGGTGAAGCCCGCACCTCTTAAACCTCTACCGCTAATCTCAGAATCATTTGAGAGAGTAGCGGTTGATATTGTTGGACCGATTATTCCGAGGGCTACGGACGGTGCCAAGTACATTCTTACCTGTGTGGATTTCGCGACCAGATGGCCTGAAGCAGTGCCTCTGCGTGATATTGAAGCCACTACAGTGGCTGAAGCCTTGTTGGATATATTCTGTCGTGTCGGCATACCAAAGCAGGTATTGTCCGACCGAGGCAGTCAATTTACCTCTGCTATGATGGAGGAATTGTGGAGATTACTCTCAGTTAAAGGGTTGAGGACAACACCTTATCATCCAATGTGTAATGGGTTGTGTGAGAGGTTTAATGGTACTCTCAAGAAAATGTTGAGGAGGATGGCAGTAGAACAACCTAGGGAGTGGTCCAGGTATATCTCGCCACTACTGTTCGCGTATCGCGAAGCACCTCAGGCATCGTTGCAATTTAGTCCATTCGAGTTAGTGTATGGTAAACCTGCTCGAGGACCACTTCAGGTTCTACGTGAACTTTGGGACGATGAGGAATCGGATCCCGTGGTGAAAACCACTTATTCTTATGTAATTGATTTGGCAGAACGATTACAGCAAACCTGCGAGATTGCAAAGCAGGAGTTAGCTAAAGCAAAGGAGGTTCAGAAGTCCTACTATGATAGGAAAACTAAGCTCCGAACGCTACAGGTAGGGGGGAAGTGTCTCGTTCTGTTACCAACAGCTCATAATAAGTTGTTGGCTCAGTGGAAGGGTCCCTTTGAAGTAGTCAAGAAGGTGAATGACCTTAACTACATAGTTAAAATCAAAGGTGAAGCCAAACGGTTCCATATTAATATGCTTAAGGAATATTACACCACCCAACAGGGGTGTACTTCCATTGTTACCACATTTGGGCAGGCTGTTGTAACATCACCTCAGAACAGAGTGAAGTGTTAAGTCTAGTCCGTGGTCATTTTTCCCCAGCAGTAGACATGGTTAGCGCTGCTGTGGTAATTCCCGAGGGTGAAGAGGGATATACTCCCCAGACGGCTGAAGCTCGTCAAGGTGAGACAGTGGCTGAGGTCTCCGTTTCGGAGAAATTAAGACCAGACCAGCTTGCAAGAGTCAATGCAGTACTGGCAAAATATTCACGTGTGTTCTCTGACAGGCCTGCTGTTGCTAACGTAGCCTGTCACGAGATTCAGCTTACGAGCGACACACCAGTGAGGGTGAAACCATATACTATTCCTGTACGGCTGATTGATACAGTACGTAAGGAAATTAATGACATGGAAGCAGTTGGTATCATGCGAAGATCGACCGGCAGAAGTATCCTCCGGGTCAAATTGCTCGTTAATTAGTGTTAACCGAGTAAATATTCATGCGAAGATCGACCGGCAGAATTATCCTCCGGGTCAAATTGCTCGTAATTGTTACCTCTCCGAGCGCAACGAGCACGAGTCTTATGCGACTCAGATCATGGGGTTTCCTAGAATTGGGGAAAAATCCGATGTTATATGTATTGTATTTTGTGCAACTTATCCAAGACACGGATTCTAGCGGTTTACTCTGATCCAAGGCTCGGATAATTCACTAATATATGTATTGCCTTCCAGAGATATTGTTGCATTACCTACATATTATGTAACAAATACACAATGCATTACTTACACCACACTTATATATTGCTTAAATGTGTACAAATTGTACTGAGCAGAAATTACCAGGTACATTCATTCTTGTCTCGGAGTTTCTTCCTAAGATTGAAAAGCTAAAGTAACTGTTGGGAGTTTTCCACTCATTGGCAAAAATGAACACGTAACTGGTGATAGTAATTGACACATACAAGAATAAGTGAAGTGTGGATGAATTGTTATTGTAATAGTTATACATGCAAAGGCGTCGTTACCACTTCACGAATCTATTAAACATTGCATAGAGCAATGTCTCTTTGTGTGGGCGAATGTCACGAGTCAGCATAGACTCGTGACGTAATTTGAATTACAGAGAGTTGGAAAATTCCATACTGGAGAATGTTCTAGAGTAGGGGAATATTCCATGAGACAAAGGAGGTAGGAGTGGGTTCATGTAGGTGCGGGTTAATCTGCAGGTAGTCTTAATCCGCTGGTAGTATCCAAAAATAGACCAGGTAATTAGAAAAGGGTCAGGAAGGCTGGGTTTCAACTGAATGGCCACATTCAGTCATATAGGTGTTCGTACATTAAGTACATCTTGTATTGATAAATTATGCTACCTGGGTAACTTATGGTATTGTAAATGATCGTGAAGTGGAGGGAAATCATTGGGAATTAATAGTACGCCATAGGTAAATTGAAATTGCATGTATAACTAAGGAATGAGAGGGTACAATGTAAATCGTAGCCAATTAGGAGAACCGAACACAGATAAGGGGGAGGAGTCAGAAAAATTTTGAACTTCCAGCCTCCAGTCAATTTTGGAAATATAGGTCAGTTGGAACAAGACACACTTGAAGGAAGGACACACTCGTCAGCTTCCCTTACCTAGATCAATCCTCCACGTGTTGAGTGGGGAAGGATCAACGTAGACGCCGAATTCGTTGTATATTACACG
Source organism: Petrolisthes cinctipes (assembly GCA_033782935.1). NCBI lineage: Eukaryota > Metazoa > Arthropoda > Malacostraca > Decapoda > Porcellanidae > Petrolisthes > Petrolisthes cinctipes. Next base: position 70,638 of record JAWQEG010004876.1, read on the forward strand.
ATTTCACAAGGCTTTACAGTTGTATACTGACTAGTTGCATTGACGCTGGTTCAGTCACTGAATTAGGTGAGGGGGAAGTTGGATCTTTGAAGAAAATAACGAGTGTGTTGTGAGACTCTAAAGTGTGAGACATTAGAAAATATTCCAACTCGCGTAACAATTGATAGAATTACTACAGTGTTAACGTAAGCTAGACTATCGTCGCGAGAGCGAGAGGTAACGAGAGCGAGTAGCTAGTTAGCGTTGCGTGAGCGTGAGTTGTGTGTGTGTGTGTGTGAAATTAATTTATTCATGTTGGCATACTGGAGTTGAATAAATATAGAAAATTTGCAATTGGTTGTTTAAATGCACCAGTAGATTTGTTATCTATATAAATACATATATATCGGGAAGAACCCTTAACATAAAAATTTATTATGTGCGTGATGATTGAGGCCTAAACGGGGAGTTAACCCTGAGTACTTTCTTCGCTGCAGCCAACCAACGAAGATCATAAATTAACCGGGCAAGGTAAGTTGTAATTGCCATATTATAAATTACATTATCTATCATTCTCACATCACCGTCACAATCCCATTGTCCAGGACTTATTGGGTCGTCTCCAGTGCCGACTTACGCCACTTCAATGGCTCAATAACAACTCCTCGGGCATCTCCATCCCAGTAGCCAGGACTATCTATATTGCTTTTATCCGTTCAGTTGTTGATTACCTCTCCCCTGCTTTGATTCAACTTCCCAGGGCTACTCTTGAAACTTTAGAAAAATTTCAGAATAGAGCAATGAGAATAATTCTCGGTTGTCCAATGTCGACCAGGATAGTGAACATGCAGCGTGAGTTGCGTCTTCCCCCGTTAGTGGAGAGAATTTATTCTAATGTTACTTGCTTCACTATCAAGTGCCTCCATTTCCCACATCTTTCACCCCATTACTCTCAGTTAGTCAGGATTGCTCTTAGACCAAATTACCCGGTCCCTCCCATACTGCCTGCTGGACGTACTCTTATAAGGTCTCTTTCCTCTATGCTCTGTAGTCTTAATATAGATATAATGGTGGCCGACGTCCCCCCAGGACCCCCTCCGTGGATGCTACCAACACCTGATGTGAGCTTCACACCTACTTCCAAGTCGGAACTGCCTTCTCTACAGCGGCAGTTGGCTCTGGAACACATAGAAACAGTGACGTCCTCCATCACAGATCCATACTGCCTCTACACTGATTTATTATTGCAAGTGGATGGTGCAGCAGGTTGTGCCGTTTTCTCACCTGACATGGAGACACCTCCAGGGGGCTAGGTTGGCCGTCGTCTCTGTAACCACTCTAGCTCAACATTGTGTGAACTGTATGCCATTCTGGATGCTGTCAGTCTTGTTTGCCAACGTGGAGTGAATGCTGCCATTTTTTGTGACTCCAGACCTGCCCTTCATTCTCTCTCTAGTGTTCAGCCCACACACTCTACTGTTGTTCAGCAGATTTTATCGTTTTTGTTCTTATTGCGTCATCGTAACTTGACTGTCAAATTTTTATGGGTGCCATCCTATGAAGGTTTACGTCACAATGGTACAGTTGACAGACTCGCAAAGGAAGCCTGCCATCTGCCTCCTCGTGGTGTTGGACGTTTTCTCTCCCTGACATGTTACCTCTCTAAAGTCCGCTCCGCCGCTCTCCTCCCTGTACGGCGACGCAGGGACGCAGAGAGGCCCTTCAGAATCTCCATCACACATTATGAGTCTGTCTGCCATCACAAATATTCCTACCGTCGTCGAGGCCTCATGGTTCGGAGGCACAATGTAGTCTCTGCTCGTTTGAGGCTTGGCTACCGTCCACCGTGGCAGGTTGCTAGGATGGAGGGTGAGCCTCCCTTCACTGAGTGTCGCTTGTGTCGAGCGCCTCGTGCTAACACTATAGAGCACTATTGCCTAGCCTGCCCCACTGTCCGACACTTGCTGCCCCGGGGCCTGCCACTTGATGTGGTTTGTCGACACCTGCTGAACCACCAGGTTCTGGATGAACTTCTGGTACGCCACCCTCGTTTTGGTTGATTTAAATAGGTCATAATGTAAATATTTGTCAGTATGCTTGTGCTCCATTCTGTTATGTTTTCGTGATGTGTGTGTGTGGTGTGTGTGTGTGTGTGGTTGTAGTCATTGTATTCTCATAGGTCCCGCCTACCCGTAGGTATTGTTGCCTGCCTGTTGATTGACGCTACGGCGCAATGAATTAAAAAAAAAAAAAAAAAAAAACGACCACAAAGTTCACGTCTAAGCTAAGCGTTCATTCAAGGCAAAAACAATAACCCGGCACTGTTTTGTAACCATGCAGTCATAGACTCGTTCTTCCAAATGAATCTGAAACACTTTGCTGGCGAAGTCAGTGGAGATGTGGGACAACAAGCAAGAGGGGTATAGAAGGATTGATTAATTAATATTGGGCGCCGCAACAGCGAGATCATATAGCGCCAGAAGATGATAGAGAGGTGAGACAGCAAGCAGAAGGAATTAGAAAGAAAAGAGGGACGGTTGAAGATCTGAAAGGGAGTGGCTGGGGCCGAAGGGGCGCCCAAACCCCTAAAATATTACCCACATCTATACAGGCCATAGCCGTCTACGGGTGCGTGTGATAATTGTAGAATGTTAATACATAGAACACCACACCTGGACGATTACTAGGACTTATTTCTGCTGGGGACTGAAGAATGGGAGTAGATTAGGCTACAAATTGTGGCTAAATAAAAGACAAAAGGCGATAGGGTACCTATATAAAATTGTTACCTTTGAAAGTCAGCAAGCACGAATTAAGGGTATTCTCCTGTGGTATACATTCACCTGTTTCTCCTTCCTTTGATTCTCTTTCCTTCGTGCTGGTTGTCCAACCTCTCTATCCCTTTTCCATCATCCTACAGGGTCTTCCAGGCCTAGAACGTTCTTCTTTGATCTTCAAGTATTTATCAATCCCATGTCGTATAATGCCTTTCTGGCCTAGTATGACGGCACCTAAGATCAATCAATCAATCAATCTGTTGTATGGTTTCATCTGTCCCCTTTATACTTTAATCCAATTGAAATTTTTTGTGGGATAGCTTCTTTCTGGTTTAGCTTCTTCATCTATCAAATATAATATAATTGAGTGATGGAGTAAAACACGTAATTACCTGTGAAGTGTAGAAGGGACCCTATCACCACCACTACTGACAGCGGTATCCACATGTTGTTCGCTACGGTGAGATGCTTGGGTGTGCTCTACTCGCTGCCGGAACCACACTGACTCTCCGGCGGGCCAGAGTCCCTCTATACATACACTGGATGGGATAGTATTCATCACCTGTCTGGAAGGGTAAACAAACATGTGTAAAAATAATAATAATTATAATAATAATGATAATAATTTAGCTGTCTTTCGTTTCCTTACACTTCCTTCTTTCTTACTGTTCCTCCTCTTCTTTATCACGTTCTCACTCCTCCTAAAGAGAGCAGTCTTCTTTCATGCTCATAATCAGTGTGGTGTCTGCGTCATACACCTGCACACTCACATAATGACGCAGAAATTGAGACCTATAGAAATTAATGTAATCAAGACAAGCTAATCAGTGCAAGTTTAATGTTAATTTGAGAATAAAAGAAGACTGCCCTAGACCAGAAAGACCCTGTAGAACGAGGGAGGCTGTGATAGAGAGGTGGGAGGCAAGCACAAAGGAAAAGAGGGACAGTTGAAGGAGAGGAAATGATTGGTTTGGGTCCGAAGGGGCGTCCAAACCCTTAAAATACTGCCCACATCACCCAAGGTAATAACTCCTACACTGTACAATATACACCCTTGTTCCCCGGACCACTCAAATGGTGCTTGATTACTTCTTACTTCTCCCTTTATAACCTCCATACTTAATTTTCATCGACCTTTCAGGTGTCACCATAAGGTACGATTTTTACAAGTTCGGTAAAAGGTTGATGTGATCATAACCTGTTAACTCTTTACCTGTTCAATGGGGGTAAAATGACAATGAATTAGAGGTGATTGGTTCCTATAAACTCTCCTCGTGGCTTCAAATCTGTGTGGGACACCATCGCTGTCCATCCTTTCGTGCAATACTTTTTTCTTATGCTCTTTATTAATCTACATTACTAGCCTCATCACTCAGGGGAACGTTGCCGCTAAAGGCCATAAAGATAGGTTACATAAATGGATATTGATGGTCGAGAAATTAAGTTGTGTAATAAATGTTTTTTTTTTTTTTTTTTTTTTTTATACATATGACCCATGGATACATAGGAAAACAAATACAGGAATATTATAAAAGAGAACAGGGGAAGTGGCTGAGTGGTTAGTGTGCTGGACTTCAACCCATAGGTCGGGAGATTGAATCCTCTCATGCAGATGAGGGGCTGAGAATATTTACTCTTCCATATCAAGTTTCAGGCACTAACTTTATATAAGGCCACCGAACGTCGTAAAATACCCTCGCTGGTATGTACCATAACAGCTGCAGTATATGAAAATTGCTCTCACTTCCCTCTGTCTGTGGCTGGGTGCCAGTTTGGTATTCGTGACGTGTGTGTGTGTGGGTAGCATTTGACCTGGGCCACGGTAACGGGTTTGATGAAACTTATAGCAAGTGTCAGAAAAAAAAAACATATTGTACAACCACAATCAAATAACAACCAACACTTTCCTTCCATCCTAGCGAATATCTTGGTAATAGAGAACAACACATGTATGATTTTGCAGCATCTCATAATGATAATTGCGGGGGTTGAGTTATATGATTATATTCTGATATGATACTAATTTATTTGTATAATGGGAGGAAAGTGTCGGTGGTTATTTGATTGTGGCTGTACAGTGGGTGGGAAAAAGCCCGCACAACATATGTGCCCAAATACATTACTACTCTTGCACTCGTATTTTCCATTTCTATGACTACTGGTTTAATTTTTGTGGAAAGTGAACTTCACTCTGACATTTTTCCTACTTCGTGCTGTCTGTTCATCCGGCCGGACTTTCGCCCAAAAAGTCCGGGTGGTGGGATAATCTGCCTGCCATGATAAGTCCGGGTGGCGGGATTTCCGGCAGTAGTGCACTACTGTGGCCAGGAATTCATTGCCATCCTCTTCTGGCCAACCCAAGGATGTGGCACAGTTGCACATGTGGATGTACTAGTTTCGACATTTTCTCTTAGTAACATCTCTTAATTTGGAATGTTCAGTTTAAATTATTACGATAATTCTTATTTTCTTATGAAAAACTCGACTGTGTTATATAGAAACATAATTAAATACGTCAATCCTAATCGGCATCTATTGACCCAACGGGAACCACCTTGACGTGGTGGGGGGGCTTGTGTGTCTCTGAGACCTGGCGAGCTAGACTAGAGGGGGCTCCGGCCCCTGCTCTGCCCCGATTTCGGGGAGAGAGGGCTTCCCATGCTAGTAAGGTTGCCAGTGAGAGACCAGACTAAATGGAACCCATGCATTAGGCTGCCAGTACGGGAAAACAGTGCTGCCCTCCAAAGGGACTGCCCTCTAGGGGCCGTCCTATGTTGGATGGTTGGGTGTCTGGGCAGGGAGATGTTGGGGAAGGGGGCCTCAGCACCGTCGTGGGTAAACTTTCGAGCCATTGGGGCTCCCTTTTAAAACGAGTGGCCCCGTGGGGGAAGAGGTACCCCGCCAGCGCTCGGTCCCCTCATCTGCCCGGTAGGTAGTAGCTCATGGCTCCTGGGGCCAACAACACTAAACCAATGATATATGGATATAGAAAAGCCCCAATCTCTTCCTCGAGCGGTGGTCGACCAGGCCTTCGAGACGTCACTCTCTAGTCATGGTAGTATGCAGAAAGCTGCAAATAAGAGTAGACCTAGCAGGTCGATTGTTGTGTCGACGAACCCTGTTAGCGATTTTGACACGTTAATGTTAACGATTGTACTTGCATCCCTTTCCTATGGCGCTATCCACTCCATTTTTAAGTGTTTTGGAGAAGTTCTTCGTATCCGAATCACATATGACAGTGATTGTAGGTCTAACTGGTGCTATATTACTTTCAATACAAATGCTGCTGCCAAAGCAGCATTTGAAGCAAAAGATTCTCTGACTGTGAGGGATACTCACTGTCAAGTTCAGATGATGCGCTCCACCAATGTTGTTGACAGTGACAATGACTACTGCCCTAACATCTTTGATGACTCTGTTGAGCATGTCCCAAAGGAACGTCGGGTTCCTACACCCTTTTGGTTTGTGGCTTACTACAGGGAGGGAAGTGGTAATCTTATCTATGCTTCCCGGTATCTGGTGAAAGAAATTGGATTATTACCAATGGGCCACATAAAGAAATATGGTTAGGGCATTTTAATCAGAGCCAAAGATCTTACACAGGCCATGATGCTCCTCAGTCTCCCCTGTCCTTCTGATAGCATGTTTGAATCTATTAAACCACATCGAACATTTAATTATAGCAAGGGGCGTATATATAATGAGGACCTGTATGAATTCTCAAAAGAGGACATTCTCGCTATGTGCCCAGGCAGTGTCCAACGAGTAACAAAGATGAAAGGCAGTAAAAATATGATCATCCTCACTTTCTATGGCTCGCATATCCCAGATCGCATTAACATTAACCCTACCTCTTTTGAGGTAAAACCTTTTGTTGAGCGTCCCTTACAGTGTTTCTGTTGTTATGAGTTTGGTCTTGGGAGGAGGAACTGCAACAACCATTCCCGGTGTGGTAATTGTTCTGCTCTTGACTCACATCATACTTCTGAGTGTCGGTCAGAGTTTTACTGCTTTTACTGCAGAGATGTTCACCCCTTGCGTTCTCGCAAAGGTAAGATGTACCTCCTTGAGCAGGATATCCTCCACTTGGCTAATACCCAATTCATTAGCATTGGTTGTGCCAGACGGCAACTCAACTTCAGACGACAGAAGGATGGTGGTGTGAAGACATACGCCACCTCCCTTCACCCTAAATCGGTTGCAGCACCCTCTCAACCCTCTCAAGAGGCAGCTGCTTTTTGCTCTAGTGAAAGCGTTTCTAAGGTTACACTACATAATAGCTTCTCTGTCTTGGAAACTTTATCAGACACTCATTCTGGTGACCATTCAACTGATGACAACTCTCAGACTTTAGCTAAAGGTGTCCATGTGGTAGAGGTTCACGCTGCCACACGCTCTCCAAAAAGGAAACTTAAGTCACCTAAACTGCCACAGAGACGCCTTCGTGGTTCCTCTAAGGCACTTGACTCCATAGATGTTCCTCCTTGTAAGTCAACCATCTCTGTGGACTCATCCATAGTTTCCTCTCAATTTCACCAGAAGCATTCTCATGGCTCCGATGAATCTCTTGATTCAACAGAAGTTCCGCCTCGCAAGCTTCCTTCGGGATCATCATAGGGGCATGAAGTTAATGTGGATGCCTCGGATATTGTGACTTCAAAAGATTCAGTTTCTCTTCCTCTTGAGCAGTGGAGTGATTCTACCACCTGTATTATGGATGTTGATTTATCTGCCTGTGTCAGTGATACCACTACTGTACAGGACAATACCAATGTAAATGTTTCAAAGAATATCCCAGCTCATATACCTTCATCTTCTTCTAACATATCAGATGCTTCAGGGACTCGTCTACGAGTCCCAATTACTGGCCCAAGTACTATTCCTCGGGTTCGCTCTTCTTCTAGTGGCCCAGGATTAGACAAATCTTATCATTTGAATAAACCCTCAGGTCGAGGTGGTAGTGGGAAGTATCTCCGTGAGGCTTCCCAAAAATCAGTACTAAAGTAACACTGTTCAAGGTCCTTCAGTGGAATTGCCATGGCTTGCGAGCTTCTTGGGAGGAACTGCATGTTCTTCTCTCCTGCATGTGAATCTCTCCAAGAGACAATGCTTGGGGACTACATTCCTGCCAGTCCTCCAGCATACTCTGCATTTTATTCCAATTCATTTGAAGGGCAGGGTCACCATGGTGGCTCTGCCCTCCTAGTTCGCCGAGATATTCTATGCACGAGCCTGGAGCTTGACACTCCGCTCCAGGCTGTTGCAGTTAAGGTTTTTATGGACCGCCCATACACTGTGTGCAGTCTATACCTTCCTCCCAGTGTTACAGTTGAGAGGGTTGATCTCAACCGTCTTGTACGGGACCTTCCCTCTCCCTTTATTTTGTTGGGTGATTTTAAAGGTCGTCTGTCTTCCTCTGTGGAGTGACAGTTCGGTCAACCCCAGGGGTGTTTTATTGGCTTCTTTTATTGAGGATGAGTGATTAGAGATTTTATATACGGGAGATATGACACATTTTAATAGACCTACTGGGACTTTTGACATTTCCCTTTGCTCACCCAGTGCTCTGTTGGATTTTACTTGGAGAGTGTTGCCTGATTTATATAGCAGTGACCAGGTACGAACCACAGTCGCGTCTTCCTAGGTGGAAATTAGAGAAGGCTGACTAACAGTTTTTAAGATAGCTAACTTCTTCGGTTTCTTCTGTAGCCGATTTTGGTAGCTCTGACGAGGCTGTAACATATTTCACTGATATGCTCCACTCTGCAGCTCTCAACTCTATCCAAAAAACCTCTGGCTACTCTCCCAAACGTCCTGTCCCTTGGTGGTCACCAGTCTGCACCACTGCTGTGCGGGAGAAGCGCGCTGCTTTCTCTCGCCTTCGTCGCAATCGTGGGGACCCAACTCTTTTAGAGGACTTCCGACGGGCAAGGGCTCGGGCTAGACGAGTTTTAAAAGTGGCATGACGTGCTTCTTCGAAGGCCTATGTGTCTTCAATTAATACTAAAACTCCACTCACCCAAGTGTTCAGGAGAGTCCTTAAGATGGCAGGGAAGTTTTCTCCTAGTTCTCCACCTGTACTTGAGGTCAATGGAATTAAGATCATGGATGGTTTGACAGTGGCCAATACCATGGCGGAGGCTTTTGCAAGAGTTTCCAGCCGTGACTCTCGACCTCTGGCTGTCAGGCATAAGTTAAGAGCCAAGGAGCACACTGTCCAGGATTTCTCAGGGAATGAGAATGAAAGTTATAACCATATATTCACTCTGAGAGACCTGCATTCTGCTCTCTCTCTCTCTGCGGCGACACTTCTCCTGGGCCAAACAACATCCCATATGCAGTGTTGCGACACTTGGGTGAGGATCCGATCTCATTTCTTTTAGCTTTATATAACAAAATCTGGCTGGAGGGTGTCTTCCCTTCTGGGTGGCGGGTTGCTACCATTCTTCCTTTCCTCAAGCCGGGCAAGGACACTGGTGTTGCCCTCAATTACTGACCAATTGCCTTGACCTCCTGTCTCTGTAAACTATTTGAAAAGATGGTGAATGTCAGACTGGTATACTTCTTGGAACGGGCTAATTTTCTGTCTCCGTCCCAGTCTGGCTCTCGTAAACACCGTTCCACTACAGATGCTCTGGTCAGGTTGGAAGCTGCTGCATGTGAGGCATTTGCACGACATTAACACCTTGTCTGTGTATTCTTTGATTTAGAGAAAGCATATGACACTACATGGCAATATGGCATCCTGCAGCAACTCCATTTATATGGCCTGCGGGGTCGCCTTCCACACTTTCTTAAGGAGTTTCTCAGTGGTCACAGTTTTTCTGTGAGGGTTGATACAACCCACTCAGCATCTGTGTCACAAGAGGAGGGCATCCCCCAGGGAAGCGTCCTCAGTGTCACATTGTTTGCAGTAGCAATTAATGCCATTGCCTCATCCCTTCCGGACGGTATAGCCAACTCTATGTACGTTGATGACCTAGCAGTCCGATTTGCTGCTTCCCGTATGTCAGTGGCGGAGCGGCGCATGCAGCTTGCCCTTGACAGGGTGTCACATTGGACTGGTTCTCATGGGTTTCGATTTTCTTCTTCCAAGACAGTTGCTATGCACTTCTGCCGCATCCAAGGCATCCACCCCGATCCAGACTTATTCATGTATGGTCATCGGATACGTTGTGTCGAGGAGACTCGCTTTTTGGGTCTCCTTTTTGACAAACATTTGACTTGGGTTCCCCACTTACGTACACTTAAGGTCTCTTGCCTCAAGGATTTTAACCTGTTGAGGGTCCAGGGCCATAAGTCCTAGGAGGCTGATCGGGCCACCCTCCTCCGCCTATACCATGTTCTTATTAGGTCAAAACTCGACTATGCCCGTCTCAGAGTTTTAGACCCTGTTCATCATGCTGGAGTACGTCTGGCGACCAGAGCCTTCAGGTCGTCCCCAATCCCCATTCTCTTGGTGGACGCTAATGAGCCACCTCTTGATCTCCGTCGCCAGTCCTTGATGGTTAGTTGTTGGCATTGATTACATCGACTTCCTGGCTCCCTTCCCTGCTTGGCGGTGTCATCTGATATCATGTCTCAGTATTACCTTTTACATTCTCGTACACCATGGCCCTTTGGCTTCCTGGTCAGGAAGGCTATGGAGGAGATGGGCATTAATGACTTCCAGATTTGTCCTGTGACGGTCCCCAGGGTGGCTCCATGGCTTTTTCCAGAGGTTTTCCCCTGCACCTGCTTTACAGACAAGAAGGAATCTCTTCCTCTTCCAGTGGCTCGTTCCCTCTTTTTAGAACATGCCTTCACTCACAGGGAGTCCCTCCCTGTGTACACTGATGGGTCAAAGTCTGATGCTAGAGTTGGTTTTGGAGTTGTCTTTCCTGACTTTTGCCGTGGAGGTAGGCTCCCTTCTGTCATGTCAATTTTTACTGCTGAGCTCTCGGCCATTTTATATGCCCTTCAAGTGATTTTTACTCTCCCTCAGCCTTCGTTTACTATTTTTAGCGATTCCTGTAGTGCCTTGCAGTCCTTGTGCAATTTTAACTCT
>JAWQEG010004877.1:5000-36082 GCA_033782935.1 Petrolisthes cinctipes
TGTCCTTCTCTTTGTGTGTGTGTGTGTGTCCTTCTCTTTGTGTGTGTGTGTGTGTGTCCTTCTCTTTGTCTGTGTGTGTGTGTGTCCTTCTCTTTGTCTGTGTGTGTGTGTGTCCTTCTCTTTGTCTGTGTGTGTGTGTGTCCTTCTCTTTGTCTGTGTGTGTGTGTGTCCTTCTCTTTGTCTGTGTGTGTGTGTGTCCTTCTCTTTGTCTGTGTGTGTGTGTGTCCTCTTTGTCTGTGTGTGTGTGTGTCCTCTTTGTCTGTGTGTGTGTGTGTGTCCTTCTCTTTGTCTGTGTGTGTGTCCTTCTCTTTGTCTGTGTGTGTGTCCTTCTCTTTGTCTGTGTGTGTGTCCTTCTCTTTGTCTGTCTGTGTGTCCTCTTTGTCTGTCTGTGTGTCCTTCTCTTTGTCTGTCTGTGTGTGTGTGTCCTTCTCTTTGTCTGTCTGTGTGTGTGTGTCCTTCTCTTTGTCTGTCTGTGTGTGTGTGTCCTTCTCTTTGTCTGTCTGTCTGTGTGTGTGTCCTTCTCTTTGTCTGTCTGTCTGTGTGTGTGTCCTTCTCTTTGTCTGTCTGTCTGTGTGTGTGTCCTTCTCTTTGTCTGTCTGTGTGTGTGTCCTTCTCTTCGTCTGTGTGTGTGTGTGTCTTTCCGTGTACATATGTGTGTGTATATATATCTATTTCTGTATTTCTTTTTTTTATGTACTATCAAAGAACAAAACTGATGTCATTCGCTGTGTTGTTCAATAATTTAATCAAACTTGTGAAACATAATAAAAATCACATCACATTAACGTTAATATGTCCAATATGTTTAGCTCTCTACCATATATTTTCATCAGGTTTCATGACACGAGGTTTGTCTTTTTTTTTCCCTTTTCTCTCTCTCTCTCTCTCTCTCTCTCTCTCTCTCTCTCTCTCTCTCTCAAACATCATCATACTTTCTGGAATCATCCCCCGCAGACACTCGCTTCTACAACACCGCTACCAGTAACAACCGACGACTTGCCAACATCTGCAACGAGGAGAACGTCGATTTCAACAACACCTGGGACAACTTTTATTTTGACTCGTTGTTCTCGGATGGTGGTGTCCATCTGAATCAGGTAGAAGCAGCCCGTTTTGGACGTTTGCTAAACGACGCGGTCATCAACCATCGTACAAAAAACGGGACTGCCCAGGTATGTCAAAGTCAGGTAACGTAAAACGAATAAACAGAATAAACCGAAATAGCTTAAAGGTATTTTACGTTAACGCTCGCAGCATCCATAACAAATTTACAGATTTAGAGGAATTAACTTTCACAGAAAATTATGATATAATCGGCATAACAGAATCGTGGCTAAATACTGAAAGCAGAGATTTCCTAGCAGAGTATAAAATTTCCGGCTACACAATATTTGAGAAAGGACGAACAAATAAAAGGGGAGGCGGAGTTCTATTATATATTAAAGATGGCCTCAAACCGATCCTATTATCAAAGCCCCATATCGATAACGTAGATACACTATATATACACATTAGAAATAATTGCTGGATGAAACTTTTGTTAGCTTTATTATATAGACCCCCAGCTCAACCAGTACAAACCGACCGTGATATCTATGAACAAATCAATGAGATGAGTAACACGCAAGAGGCCGTAATTCTTGGCGATTTTAATTTACCAGTAACAAAGTGGGGAGAACCATTATCAGCTCACTATGGACAAGACCTTTATACTAACTTACAAGAGAGCTCCTTTATCCAATTTGTTAATAGCCCAACTCGTGGAAATAACGATCTTGACCTAGTATTTGCAACAAAAGAAGACTTTATAGGGAATATTAACGTGGGTGATTAGTTTACCAATAGCGACCACTGCACAATCACATTCAGTATAAATTTCAATAGAAGCGAAATAAATTACAGCTACGAAAAAATCCCTGACTTTAGAAAAGCTAATTTTCACCAACTCAGAGCAATACTAAAAGATACCGACTGGAAATGTCTGAGAGACACTAGTGACATTAATACACAATGGAACTTTTTCACTAATGCGTACACAAAAGCGGTCAAGGATAGCATACCGTTAAAAAACCAACATTCAGCAAAATCCTTAAAGCCCAAGTGGTAGAGTAAAGAGATAGCGGACTGTTTACGTGCCAAAAAGAATGCCCATAGAGTAAAAATCACAGACGACAATGACGAGCGGGCCAAGTTTACAGACTTATGAAGAAAAGCCAAGAAGTTAATCAGAGTAAAAAGACCATTGAAAAACACGTTGCAAATCAAAGTAAGACAAACCCGAAAGAGTTCTACAGTTATATTCGGCATAAGAAAGTACTCACGTCAACTATCGGACCACTACTTGATGAGAATGGGGACTTTACCACAGATGAAGAGCGAATGAGTATTATCCTTAACACTTTCTTTGCATCAGTCTTTACTACAGAAAACCCGAATGATATACCAGCAGAAACAGTCCAAAACGAAAACACCGAGGTATTAAGTAATATAAGCATAACAGAAAGTGATGTAATAAAATGTATTGATAAATTAAATGTAAATAAGTCACCTGGGCCAGACACGATCTCCCCTCGCATATTAAAGGAAGCAAAAAGTGAAATGGTAAAACCTCTGACTCTGCTCTTTAATTATTCTTTACACACTGGAACAATACCTGACAAATGGAAGCTCGCTAACGTAACACCAATATTTAAAAGACAGCAAATCTCTACCTAGCAACTATCGCCCTATCAGTCTAACCTCAGTCGTATGCATGCTAGAGACAATCATACGAGATAAACTTACAAATCACTTAGAGGAAAACAACTTACTCAGAGACACTCAACACAGTTTTCATAACAAACGCTCTGGCCTAACGAACCTATTAGATTTTTTAAATGACATTTTCAATATGATAAGAGTAAAGCAGTAGACATAATTTATCTAGATTTCCTAAAGGCCTTTGACAAAGTTCCCCATAAACACTTAATTACTAAACTAAAATCACACAGAATCCAAGGCGATACCGTAAGATGGATAGAGAACTGGCTAAGAAACCGAAAACAATGCATGGTAATAAATGGAAAATCATCTAGTTGGACAGGCGTTAGGGTGCCACAGGGGTCAGTTTTAGGGCCAATCCTATTCCTAGTTTACATAAACGACATAATATTGAAGTTTCCTGATGACACCAAATTTGCAAATGCAGTACTCACTAACGCACAGACTAAAGAAATGCAAGATAATCTCGATAAATTGTCAAATTGGGTGAAAACTTGGCAAATGTCCTGCAATATAGATAAATGTAAAGTGCTCCACATCGGATTTCGTAACGTAGCAGCAAACTACTCGTTGAATGGTAAGCAACTCAAAAGCGTGGATCGAGAGATAGACTTAGGGGTAACAGTATCAAGTAACATAAAACCCAGTGAGCAGTGTACGGAAGTAATTAAGAAAGCAAATAAAACTATTGGCTTTATTGGCAGAGCATTTGAGTATAAATCTAAAGACCCAATCCTCACTTTGTATAATTCCTTGGTCCGTCCCCTTATGGAGTATTGTGTTCAAGCCTGGTGCCCGTACTACCAGAAAGATATAGCAAAATTGGAACGAGTCCAACGTAAGAGTTACTAAAATGATACCAAGTCTGAGAAACAAAACATACGAGGAGCGGCTAAGTGAACTAAATATACAGTATTCCCATTAACACAACGTAGACTAAGAGGTGACTTAATCCAGGTATTCAAAAAATAATAATCAAAGGCATAGATAATATGGACTGCAGTGAATATTTCACCATCAACCAATCAAACTACACGAGAGGAAACGGTTGCAAAATCATAGGTAAATCTTTTAACCCACACGAATCAAAGAACTTTGTTTTTATCCGAGTCGTTAACTTATGGAATGGGCTTCCCCATAACGTAATAGACTGTAACACCATAGACAGCTTCAAACGTCACTTAGATAAACACCTTGCGTCTAATGTCAGTAACGTTGTAGACAGCTTCAAACGTCGCTTAGATAAACACCTTGCATCTAATGTCAGTAACGTAATAGACTGTAACACTGTAGACAGCTTCAAACGTCGCTTAGATAAACACCTTGCGTTTAATCCCCGATTTACAATGTTTACTAATGAATAATTTTGCCCATTACAGGTGGCGAGTTAGCCAAATTTCACCTACTTTCTATCTTTCCTATAAAATTTATTCTCTACCAGTAACCTTCAAATCAGGTCACCTCGTGTGGACCGTAAGGGGTCTCTCTCTCTCTCTCTCTCTCTTACCGCCCCGGACAGATATATCTGGACTAAATGAGCTCCAAGTGTTGCTGTGATCAAACTGCGATTCGAGTTTACTCAACAAATTCATTAAATAATTCACCCAGAAGTTAACACGGCTTTAGATTCTTTCGTTTGCGTGCTTACAAACCAAGTTCATTAAATAATTCACCTATAAGTCATTAACACGGCTAAGATTCTTTCGTTCGATTCCCGTAGGGGGATATTGTCTGTGTTAGTGTACAGTCACTAGCACTAATAAGTAAACAGCTTTGGTTGAAAGGTTGAGCAGTCCAATTCACCAACGAAGTATTTCTAATGGAGATCTTATTGTGCATTTATTTACTGTCTCTCTAGGTATTCCAAACACACCTGTATACTTAATAGTGCTCGTGACTGTACCTCTCTCTTTGTGTGTACCTCTCTTTCTGTGTGTGTGTGTACCTTTCTCTTTCTGTGTGTGTGTGTACCTTTCTCTTTCTGTGTGTGTGTGTACCTTTCTCTTTCTGTGTGTGTGTACCTTTCTCTTTGTGTGTGTACCTTTCTCTTTGTGTGTGTACCTCTTTCTGTGTGTGTGTGTGTACTTCTCTTTCTGTGTGTGTGTGTGTACTTCTCTTTCTGTGTGTGTGTGTACTTCTCTTTCTGTGTGTGTGTACTTCTCTTTCTGTGTGTGTGTGTGTGTGTACTTCTCTTTCTGTGTGTGTGTGTACTTCTCTTTCTGTGTGTGTGTGTGTACTTCTCTTTCTGTGTGTGTGTGTGTACTTCTCTTTCTGTGTGTGTGTGTGTACTTCTCTTTCTGTGTGTGTGTGTACTTCTCTTTCTGTGTGTGTGTACTTCTCTTTCTGTGTGTGTGTGTGTGTGTACTTCTCTTTCTGTGTGTGTGTGTACTTCTCTTTCTGTGTGTGTGTGTACTTCTCTTTCTGTGTGTGTGTGTGTGTGTGTGTGTACTTCTCTTTCTGTGTGTGTACTTCTCTTTCTGTGTGTGTGTGTGTGTGTGTACTTCTCTTTCTGTGTGTGTGTGTGTGTGTGTGTGTGTGTACTTCTCTTTCTGTGTGTGTGTGTGTGTGTGTACTTCTCTTTCTGTGTGTGTGTGTGTGTGTGTACTTCTCTTTCTGTGTGTGTGTGTGTGTGTGTGTGTGTACTTCTCTTTCTGTGTGTGTGTGTGTGTGTGTGTGTGTACTTCTCTTTCTGTGTGTGTGTGTGTGTGTGTGTGTACTTCTCTTTCTGTGTGTGTGTGTGTGTGTGTGTGTGTACTTCTCTTTCTGTGTGTGTGTGTGTGTGTGTACTTCTCTTTCTGTGTGTGTGTGTGTGTGTGTACTTCTCTTTCTGTGTGTGTGTGTGTGTGTGTACTTCTCTTTCTGTGTGTGTGTGTGTGTGTGTACTTCTCTTTCTGTGTGTGTGTGTGTGTGTGTACTTCTCTTTCTGTGTGTGTGTGTGTGTGTGTACTTCTCTTTCTGTGTGTGTGTGTGTGTGTGTGTACTTCTCTTTCTGTGTGTGTGTGTGTGTGTGTACTTCTCTTTCTGTGTGTGTGTGTGTGTACTTCTCTTTCTGTGTGTGTGTGTGTGTGTACTTCTCTTTCTGTGTGTGTGTGTGTGTACTTCTCTTTCTGTGTGTGTGTACTTCTCTTTCTGTGTGTGTGTGTGTACTTCTCTTTCTGTGTGTGTGTACCCTCTCTTTGTGTACTTTTTCTGTAATATTTTTTGTCAGGAATTTTTAATATAATTTATATATTCGTTAAATATTCGTTATATAAAGTTCTGGTAATAATTAATTCGTTTTATGAGTGTAATAATTCGTTTTATAATTGTTTTAACATCAACACTGTATTGATCACTTTAGTAATTCGTTATGTTATATTATTCGTTATTTAGTTGATTGGTTTTATCAGTACAATTTGTGTTATAAGTCTTTTAATTAATTTTCAACAAAAATATTTTTGATAGAATATTTTCCAAAAAAAAAATTTGTAATGTAAAAAAAAAAATTCGATGCTTTTTTCGATTAAAATTATTTTTTATAAAAAAAATTATTTTAAATTTATTCGATACAAAATTTTAAGTTAAATTTCTTTTATAAAAATAATTAAATGTTATTAAAATAGTTAAAATGGACATAAAAAGACTTAACAAGTTTTCTATATAATTTTTTAAAATAATTATGAAATAGATCTAAAAAGACAATAACAACAATAATACTTAAAGAGCCTTTAAGTAAAAATACTCTGAAGTTTTCTATATAAATAAAAATCAATACTAAATATATAAAAAAGATAAAATTAAGTTTTACCTTGTCCATGTAAATATACATAAAATTATAAAAATGGACATATATATATGACATTTATATATTAAAATAAAAAAAAAAATTGACATAACCGAGTGATAATAATAATGCTTAATTAATTTTTATCTTTCTACAGGTGATGTTATTCCTTCAACTTCACTAAAAAATAATAGTGGTGTGTTCAGTCGAGGCCAAAAAGCCTCGACGGGTCCAGTTTTCAAAGTATGGATAGCGGGAGTAGAACCTCTCGAAAAATGTACCTTTTTATTAAGATTTGGCAACTCTGTTGTTGTTATTATTATATTTAAGAATAATAAAATTACTTTCCAAAAAATATAATGTCTTTATTTTTCATCTAATACAATTTTTTAATATAAAAATTATCTATATATAATTGAAAGGAACTTAAATTCATATTATATATATATAATATGGACTTATTATAAATTCCTATTAAATATATAAATAGTAACATAAAAAGTTACTATTGATTCTGTAGAAAGTTATAAAATTAATATTCAATTACAAAACTCTATTACAAAGATTACATTATTTATAAATATTTAGCTAACTAAGATTACAAGTTACAAAATATACTTGTAAAACATATAACAAATTAAATATTATTACAACACTATGAATTTATACAGCAAAAATTACACAAGATTAAATATTATTACAACACTATGAACTTATACAGTTAAGGGGGTGCAGGAATAGACGACAGGCTTTCTACCCCCCCCCCCCCAAGCCTGTCCCCTACTCCCGCACCCCCTTATAATAACAATTCTTAATTTTAAAACTTTAAATTACAACTGTTATGAAATTTTCTGTATAAAAATAACAAAGATTAATATTACACTTTATAACAAATAACATTACAAAAGTCTACAGAAATTGTTTGTGGTTTTGTATGTATGTCTGTGTGTAATAATTAGTGTCTTAAAATTAGGGTTGGATAAATTATAGTTTGTACTGTTATCCCCTTGTATGTTTTGTTGTGGTATGTATGTTTCGTGTGTATATTTGCATATATTGTGTGTGTGTATATAAGCTTTGTAATGGTGTGTACATACATATGCGTGTGTGTATCCGGAGCAACCAAAATCTCCACAAGCTCCGTTCCCCGACTCACAATTTTGGAGTCTTGCCTTTAGTGAAGATCGTTAGTGTCCTCTGGCTCACCTGTCTGTAATTACAAAAAGAAACAATACCTGTATTAATTGGAGGTCATTAATTATGCCACCTGTGGTAATTGGAGTCTTCTGTCATTAATTACAAGCCCTGTGATTGTATGTCATTAATTACGGGCTGTGTGGGAAGTGTACTAAATTTTCTAGACTTATAAAACCTTGTTTGTTGTGACATTACTAATTTACAGTAGTGTACAGTTGGCCCCAGGAATTCGTATACAACACTGTGACATCAAGGTCTCGTAACGACTATAAAATTTAGTACATTTAATTTCTAACACCAAACAAACTTTTATAATAAAGTTATATGGCTAATACTTGAATCAATGAGCAGAAAAATCCTTAGTTTGTGCAAAATATAGACCCCTTTTAACTTATGCTCTGTGTTTGAATTCCTGAGGCCGACTGTACTTCATATGGATAACTTTACCACTTAAATATTCTTTTACCTACTATTAATTTTATTTTAAGATAATTTTGGTATCGTATTCATTTGGAGGCTTCCGATTCCTCCTGACTATGCCACAAAACAAACACCACAATTACACACATACACACACACACAGCCTCCTACACAGACGACATAACACTCACATGTACACACAGAAATGTAGACACAGCCACTCAACATCCACAGCCTCAACATACTTAATGGGTCAATTCCAAAGTGGTATTTGTTTGTTAGCTTCCCAACCAACCACACTTGTAAGGCTTCATTATTTTCCAAGGGTTGATTCCACAGTGGTATTTGTTTGTTAGCTTCCCAACCAACCACACTTGTAAGGCTTCATTATTTTCCAAAAGTTGATCATCTCTTACACCCTGCCCACCCCAAACCAGTCTCCAGAAACATATACATACTCCAATCACTCATCAGTCCATCCAAACACTACACAACACCCAGCTGTTTGTATGACCTCCTGACATCCACCCATCTGAATATACATACTCAAATCACTCATCAGTCCATCCAAACACTCCAAAACAACACTCAGCTGTTTGTATGACCTCCTGACATCCACCCATCTGAATCCTCCCTTCCCCGTGAGGACAGAGTCCACCTGGCCAGGCAGTGATGTGGCCACCACCCGGCCCTTCTGACATATCACAAGAAGCTGGATGGAACCATTGTGGATGTTTTTCCGGGATGTAACACAACACCCCATTCTATTAAACACATTATGGAAGACTGTAACACACACTCACCAACAACACAACACCCCATTCTATTAAACACATTATGAAGACTACAACACACAAACACACTCACCAACAACACAACACACACTCTCTGAGGGCATTGTGGGAAAGCCCAGTTCATGCCATGGCCTTCCTCAGGAGCTCAGGGCTGCTCGGCCAGACACCTTGACGAACTTCAATAACAACCTAACCTAACCTACCCACAACACCATGGCGTCGTACACACCATGGAATGTTCTTGAATACCACCCTATCCTTCCTTACCCACCACCAAGGCATCGTATACACCATGAAATGTTCTTGAATACCACCCTATCCTTCCTTCCTTTACCCACCACCACCATGACATAGTATACCCTATGAAATGTTGTTGAATACCACCCTATCCTTCCATTACCCACCTAACCTACCCATGGTATTGTATACCCTATCCTTCCTTATACCCACCACCATGGCGTCGTATACCCTATGAAGTGTTGTTGAATACCAGCCTCTCCTTCCTTCCTTATACCCACCTTGCTATATGTATGGGTAGTGCTGGTGGGAAGAGAACGAGCAGATGGTAAGGTGAAGACTGTATGATGTAAACTTTGTAGGTCTCGGTGCTAATGTAACACTCACGGGGAAGGTGGTCTGGGTGCAGGGCCTGGGTGGGAGAGGGTGAGAGTGAGTGTGAGTGTGTGTGAGAGAGAGGGAGGGGGAGACATAGAGAGATAGAGGGTGAGAGATAGAGAGAGAGGGAGAGAGATAGAGAGAGAGGGAGAGAGATAGAGAGAGAGGGAGAGAGAGAGGGAGAGAGACAGAGAGAGAGGGAGAGAGACAGAGAGAGAGGGAGAGAGACAGAGAGAGAAGGAGAGAGACAGAGAGAGAGAGAGGGAGAGAGACAGACATAGAGAGAGAGGGAGAGATAGAGGGAGGGAGGGAGGGAGAGAGACATAGAGAGACAGAGAGAGAGTGAGGGACATAGTGAGAGATTTATTAGTATCTGTGTGTTGTTATAAATAAAATTGTAATAGTAATAGTAATAATAATGATAACAGTAATACCTACACACACACACACTAAGCACGGAGACAGTTCTTGGCTAACAAACACATCACTCACTCACACACACACACACACACAGCACTAAGCACGGAGACAGTTCTTGGCTAACACACACACACACACACACACACACACACAGCATGAGACAGTTCTTGGCCAACAAACACACACACATACACACTTCTTAAGGGGAGATATTCCTATTGGTGACTTGTAAAGTTTGTGTTGATTCCTCCCAACTATCCCACAAAACAAAAACATTGAGGGCATCTGTGTGTGTGTGTGTGTGTGTTTTCTGGTATAGTTTGGAGGAATTAGTAGCCTTCCAAATTACCAACAAGGGTAGTAGTAGTAGTAATCTATTAAGGGATATCGGAAGGTCTCTGATTCCTCCAAACTATGCCAGGAAACAGAACCCCTCCATATGGAATTATAGAGGGCATGTTGTGTTTTATGGCTGAGTTTATTAGCGGATGACACTGTGTTGATGGCTGAGTGGTGGATGAATTTCAGTCTGTGTGTAAACGAAGGAAACTGAAGGTGAATGTTGGTAAAAGTAAAGTGATGGTGTTTGAGAGAGCAGAAACTGAAGTGATTGACTTTGCTACACCTTACAGAGTGGCTGTACCAACTGGGACGAAGTGTGAGATAACTCTGAGGGGTGAGAGGATGGAGGAAGTGAGGGAGTTTAAGTACAGTTAGACACATGAATGGGTGGTACAGCCCAGGTGAAAGATACTTGTCCCATTTGAGTAACCAGTGTCTATTATCAGGTACTTGCTTTTTATTACCATCCTCAATACTGACTTCTGCCCCTGATGTCTTCTATTTAGCACTAAGGAACTTGATATTGGGAGGAATGGACCATCTTTCACTTGGGCTGTACCACCCATTCATGTGTCTAACTGTACTTAAACTCCCTCACTTCCTCCATCCTCTCACCCCTCAGAGTTATCTCACACTTCGTCCCAGTTGGTACAGCCACTCTGTAAGGTGTAGCAAAGTCAATCACTTCAGTTTCTGCTCTCTCATACACCATCACTTTCCTTTTACCAACATTCACCTTCAGTTTCCTTCGTTTACACACAGACTGAAATTTGTCCACCACTCTCTGTAACTCCCTTTCACTCTCAGCCATCAACACAGTGTCATCCACAAATAAACTTGCCACCAAGGACCAATTTGCTTCATTCAGCCTCAACTTCACCCCCAGACCATTCACTTTGGCTTTCATCTCTCATACAACCATCCATATATATATTGAACAACCATGGTGACATAACACACACCCGTCTCAGCCCTACACTAATATTAAAACTCTCACTTAGATCACCCTCCTATCAACCCTATCATATGCCTTCTCCAAGTCCATGAAGGCAGCATACAACTTCTTACCTTTCCCAATATATTTCTCCACTAGTGATTTTAATGACCCTGTGATCGTGTATGAAAATTGGAGGCTTCTGATTCCTCCTGGACATGCCATGAAACAACCTCCTTCCCTTTAAGATGGCAATTCTTTTTTGGTACATTGGAGTGCCTTGATTTCCTCCAAAGTATGCTAGAAAACAGGACCAGAAGAGCAAAAATAATGGTGTTCTGTTGCTTGGAATTGTTTGGAGGATCAAGTTGCTCCAGATTTACCAACATAAAACTTCCCCCTTAATTAAGTGGTGTTTCATGGCAATATTTGAAGGACTCATTTATCTTCAATTTTCTGACTATATCACCACAGGGTCCCTTTATATAAATATTTGGTGCACACATCCTCTACCCTTTCTGAACCTTCCCTGCTTCTCACTAACTTTATTCCCTGTTACTTCAATCAGTCTTTATTTCCTGTTACATACACACACAATCAGAAACATACATACATACATACATAACCAATCAGACACCTACATATTTACACATCACATACACACATACATACATATATAACCAATCAGATACATTACTAATCAGACACCAACATACATAACCAATCAAAAACATTACATACATACACACATAACCAATCAGAAACATTACATATATAACCAATCAGACCCCTTACCAGAGTGGGATAATCATCAGGTGGCATGGCTGGTGGTTGTAGTAGTGGACCAATCAGAGCTCTGTATACTGATTGGAGAGCTGACATCTTCCTCGCCACACTCAGACCACGTGGTGATCTGATTTCCTCACTGGGATGAACACAGCTTACACACTTCTTGTTGTTGTAATTCACTAATATCAATCTGTAATGTATTGTGTTGTTATGAGGCTGTAATGTTATGTTATTAGTTGTTTAAGTTGTGAGGGAGGCTGTTATGTTATGTGTTGTTATGTTATTAGCTTTCTAAGTAAAGGCCTACCCCCCAAGCACACACATCTTTACACATCAGAACATCTATGGTAATTGTTCAGTTTAACACACGCGCTTACAAATTCACTTGCTATCTTGGAATTGAAACGGCAAAATTGAAGTTGTATCCCGTGTGATAGAATAGAATAGAATAGATTTATTTGCTCAGACTTTACTAAAAAGTATGGAGCACATCCCTTTAAATATTATACTGTTGTTGCTGTTGTTGTTGAAGTTCCTCTCAAGGTGTCTGGCCGAACAACCCTGAGCTCCTGAGGAAGGCCATTGCCTGAACCGGGCTTTCCCACAGTGCCCTCAGAGAGTGTATGTTGTGTTGTTGGCGAGTGTGGTTGTGTGCGTTGCAGTCTTCAATAATGTGTTAAATAGAATGAGGTGCTGTGTTACATCCTGGACAGGCATCCGCAATGGTTCCATCCAGCCTCTTCTGATATGTCAGAAGGGCCGGGTGGTGGCCACATCACAGCCTGGCCAGGTGGACTCTGTCCTCACGGGGAAGGGAGGATTCAGATGGGTGGATGTCAGGAGGTCATACAAACAGCTGGGTGTTGTTTTTGAGTGTTTGGATGGACTGATGAGTGATTTGAGTATGTATATTCAGATGGGTGGATGTCAGGTGGTCATACAAACAGCTGAGTGTTGTTTTTGAGTGTTTGGATGGACTGATGAGTGATTTGAGTATGGATATGTTTCTGGAGATTGGTTTGGGGTGGGCAGGGTGTAAGAGATGATAGTATTTGTGTATGGTATCGTGTACTGGGTGTTGTTTTGATGTTCCTTGGCATGTGTGGGTGTTGTTGTTGTTTTTGAAGTTCCTCAAGCTGTCTGGCAAAGCAGCCCCGAGCTCCTGAGGAAGGCCATTGCCTGAACCGGGCTTTCCCACAGTGCCCTCAGAGAGTGTATGTTGTGTTGTTGGCGAGTGTGGTTGTGTGCGTTGCAGTCTTCAATAATGTGTTTAATAGAATGGGGTGCTGTGGGTGTGTGGGTGTTATGCCATGTAGTGTAGTGGATGGTGTGGGTTTGTGGAGGCTGCAGCAAGTGTTGGTGTGCCTCTCATGTCAAGATGATCCTTGATTTTGAGGACTTTGGTTTCATAGTGTAGGTAGTCTGTAGGTGTGGTAGCTGTGCAGCCTGTGATTGTCTTTAGGGCTCTGTTCTGTATGGTTTGAAGGGTGTTGTGATGAGTCTCAGCGAGGTTTGAGGCCCAGGCAGGGCTTGCATAATCCATCACTGATCGAATATATTGTTTGTATACTGTGGTTGTGGTTTCTTTGTTGTGTCCGAATGTTGTGCTGGCAAGTGATCTGAGGGCTTTAAGTCTTTGCATGCATTTGTTTTTGATGGCCGTAATATGTTGTTTGAATGTCATGGATGTATTGTATGTTATGCCAAGTATTTTGTGTGTGTGTGTGTGTGTGTGTGTGTGTGTGTGTGTGTGTTATAGGTGTGTTGTTTATGGCGAGGTGTGGTGTGTAGCGGTGTTCTGCATTGCAGTTGGTTAGAAGGGTGACAGTTGACTTGGTGGGTGCTATTTTAAGTATGTTTCTGGTGAACCAGGCATTAAGTGTGTTGAGGTAGGGTTGGAGGATGAGAGTGGCTGTGTCTGTGTTTCTGTGTGTACATGTGAGTGTTATGTCGTCTGTGTAGGAGGCTATGTGTATTTGTGGTGCCTGGGGTG
The DNA here is from genome assembly GCA_033782935.1 of Petrolisthes cinctipes. NCBI lineage: Eukaryota > Metazoa > Arthropoda > Malacostraca > Decapoda > Porcellanidae > Petrolisthes > Petrolisthes cinctipes. The sequence goes on from JAWQEG010004877.1 coordinate 19,028, forward strand.
TTGGTAGGTCGTGCATGTATAGGTTGAAAAGGGTGGGTTAGAGTACAGAACCTTGGGGGACACCATTGGTGAAACTTTTAATGTTAGATGACTGACCAGCAAATGTAACATGGGCTACTCTTCCTCCCAAGAAGTTGGCCAGCCATCTTTTGGTGTTATTATGCATGTTTGTGTTGTATATTTTGTTTGTGAGGTTGTGGCGGGGGATGGCATCAAATTCTTTACTAATGTCCAATGTAACTAAGAGTGTTCTGTGTGGGGGTCTATTATACTGTAGGCTACTATATTTAAGCTATGCTGCTTATTGTGTGTTTAAAGTGTGCAACATGGCGCACCCTACCAAACAGAACAAGAAGCTAAGTTTGGATTAGAAAATGAAAATATTGTACTGTAAAAATATAACATTATCAACCATAGTAAAATTTAACTAAAAAATATAACATTATCATTCATAGTAAAAATTAACTAAATACTGAACTGTAAAATTATAACATCATAATTATCTATCATAAATATATTAAGGGGGTGCGGGAGTAGGGGACAGGCTTGGGGGGGGTTTGGGGGGTGCGGGAATAGGGGGACAGGCTTGGGGGGGGTAGAAAGCCTTTCCCCTATTCCCACACACCTCTAACACCCCCACCACTCCTGTCCCCCTAAACCCCCCCCAAGCCTATCCCCTACTCCAGCACCCCCCTAAACCACCCCAAGTCTGTCCCCCTACTCCCGCACCCCCAAAAACCCCCCCAAGCCTGTACCCCTACTCCCGGACCCCCTTAATAAATAATCATAATATCTCACCCCATCACTGCATTGTCCAGTTGAGAGAGGATATTAGGGGCCAGGTTCCGGGGCCCTAGGGACGTGAGGGCCTCCAGAACCTGATACGAGGGGGCCCAGAAGGTGGAGGCGGCCCGCATCATCTCGGACAGTGTTGGGGTCGGTCCACACAACACCAACACCGACACCTGACCTGTCAAACGCACCACTAGTAGTCGAAATGGTACCTGGAAAAATATAGGTGATTATTTTTTTATTATTATTATTATAGGTGATTATCTATTATGTAACCTGACCTGACCTGACCTAACCTGACCTAATGTAACCTAACCTAACCACTAGTAGTCAAAATGGTACCTGAAAAAAAATATATATAGGTCATTATTTATTATATAACCTGACCTGACCTGACCTAATGTCAACTAACCTAACAATAATCTGAAAAAGCCCAAGATCTGAAGCAGGTGGTTTCTGGACGACAGCCCACCCAAAGCCTCCATTGGTTCGGAATGTGTGTGTGTGTGTGTGTGTGTGTATGGCCTTGTGATGGTTTGGGTGGGCTGTCGTCCAGAAACTCCCTGCTTCAGATCTCGGGCTTTTTATTGGGAGAAATAAAGATAGATAGGTCCAATTTTATGTATAAATGTGTAATATTGGCAGAAATAAAAATAAATGTGTAATATTGGGAGAAATAAAGATAGATGTGTCCAATTTTATGAATAAATGTGTAATACTGGGAGGAATAAAAATAAATGTGTCCAATTTTATGTATAAATGTGTAATATTGGGAAAAATAAAAATAAACGTGTCCCATTTTCCTTCCTATTCTTCCTACCTTTACTTTCATTAACAATATATTGACAAAAAAAAAAAATATATATATATATATATATATAAGAAAAATTAAGCCTACCATAAGCAAGTTAGTATGGCTGGCTGTACAGTCGCGGCACATAGTCCTTGAACAAACTTCCCTTTACACCCTGGTCAAGGACTATATGCCACGACTGTACTTCTTTATTCATTCTTTTATCCATTTTAACTATTTTGATTTTCCTTAGGCTTATATTTGTAAAGAAAAAAGCCCCAAAGAATATTAATACTGACAAAAAAAATAAAAAAAAATAAGAAAAATGAACTATTTTTCTTTTTTTTTAGTCTTATATTTGTAAAGAAAACAGCCAAAAAAATAAAATATAAACTTTCTCTACAGACATACATGCATATTACAAAAAATAGCAATGCAAATTTTTTTCCTTTATTCATTCATCTTTTATCCATCTTAACTGTTGTCGTTTTTTTAAGGGGGTGCGGGAATAGGGGGACAGGCTTGGGGGGGTGGTTTAGGGGGGTGCGGGAGTAGGGGACAGGCTTGGGGGGGGGTTTAGGGGGGTGCGGGAGTAGGGGACAGGCTTGGGGGGGGGTTTAGGGGGGTGCGGGAGTAGGGGACAGGCTTGGAGGGGGGGGGGTTAGGGGGGTGCAGAAGTAGGGGACAAGCTTGGGGGGGGTGCGGGAGTAGGGGGACAGGCTTGGAGGGTGGTGGTTTAGGGGGGTGCAAGCATAGGGGACAGGCTTTCTACCCCCCTCATGCCTGTCCCCCTATTCCCGCACCCCCCTAAACCCCCCCCCAAGCCTGTCCCCTACCCCCGCACCCCCTTAAGGCTTATATTTGTAAAGAAACAAGTCAAAAAAATATCAAAACAAGCTTTCTCTGCAGACAAGGTAATTTTTTTTTAAACTTTTTTACTGACAGAGTTGTAAAAAGAGGTGCGGAAATATTGTCAAATTTGAAATATTGAGAATACTGATTTTGTCTGTAAATATTGATTGAGTGAAGGCAGCTATACACACACACACACAAAATAAACCTCTCTTACACACACACATATATGCACAAAAACCTCTTACACACACACATAAAAACCTCTCTCTCTCTCACACACACACACAAAAACCTCTCTCACACACACACACACACACAAAAACCTCTCTTACACACACACACACAAACCTCTCTTACACACACATATATGCACAAAAACCTCTCTTACACACACATATATGCACAAAAACCTCTTACACACACACATAAAAACCTCTCTCTCTCTCTCACACACACACACACACACACACACAAAAACCTCTCTTACACACATATATGCACAAAAACCTCTCTTACACACACATATATGCACAAAAACCTCTCTTACACACACACACATGCACAGAAAGAGAGAAAGGACACACACACACACCTACATTAGGACTTTTATTAGGTAGATATATAGGAAGGTCTCACACACACACACACACACACACACACACACGTACACACACACACACACACACACACACACACACACACACCTACATTAGGACTTTTATTAGGTAGATATATAGGAAGGTCTCTAGCTGCAGTGTAGGAATTGGAGGCTGCCAGGAGTGGAAGGAGGACCAACTCTGTGTGTGACAGTGACCAGAAGTTACGGGTGCCACAAACCACTCGGCCTCGTAACGTCACACACCCGTAGGTCGAGTCGGCCCCCTCCGCAAACTTGTCGAGCTCGGCCTGTGGAAAAAAATTGGTTTGAGGGAGTTGTCAATATCAACCTGAAAAAAAAAAAAAAAAAAAAAATATATATATATATATTATTATTATTATTAAAATAGACCAGAGACACAAAGCTGGGAGAAAATGGAAACCTTCTATCAATCCGAGGACCCCCCTGGCCCCCCCCAGCCCCATGAATCCAACCTGAATAAAATAAGACAGCTTAGAGAAAGAAAGATGAGCAGTTAGCTTAAGGGGGTGCGGGAATAGGGGAACAGGCTTGGGGGGGGGGGGGTTTAGGGGGTGCGGGAGTAGGGGACAGGCTTGTGGGGTGCAGGAGTAGGGGGACAGGCTTGGAAGGGGGTTGGTTTAGGGGGGTGCGGGAATAGGGGACATGCTTTCTACCCACCCCAAGCCTGTCCCACTATTCCCGCACCCCCCCCAAGCCTGTCCCACTATTCCTGCACCCCCCAAACCCCCCCCAAGCCTGTCCCATACTCCCGCACCCCCTTAATAAAAAACATATTAGCCCTACTCTTAAAGCCAACCAGTCCTACACCATCAAAGACAGATTCACCAAGACCATTCCACAGACACACACACCTAGGGACAAACGATTGACTGTACTGACAAGTTCTACAGCACGGCAAGACCTAAGTAAACCTATAGTACTGGCGGCGACGGCGGATGGCGCGAAACCAACGCGTCATCGTCACCAACAAATTCACTCTTTACCCGCCTCTTGGAGCTAATAGAGTCGGGGTTTGAGGAATTAGAGATTGTGGCAACTCTAACGGTCTGTCTGTCTCATTCTCTCCCACACACACACACACACACCTACATTAGGACTTTTATTGGGTAGGTATATAGGAAGGTCTCACACACACACACACACATAAAAACCTCTCTTCCTTTCTGCAGATGATTTTACCAGACCACAATGACCAGTACTCGCCTTCTTTCCCTCTTCATTCATCCCTCCTTCCCACCTCATTCATTACTCTTTTTTTTCACTCATTCTTTCTTTTTCTTCCTTTTCTTTCCCTCTCCTTTCTTTTATATTCTCCCTCTCTCTCTCTCTCTCTTTTCACTTGGCTGATTCACTACCTAAGCGACTTCAGTTAGTAAAGAAGACTAAAGGAAACCCTATCAAGTACTAAATTTGGTGAGTAGTTGCTGCAATCCTATTTTCCACCACATTAATCTCCTTCTGCTAAGGTGCAACATCTTGCGCAGTATGCACGGCGCCATCCACCGCCACCAGTACTGTATGTATAATGACATACACCTAGGGACAAACCATACACTGTACTGACAGGTTCTACAGCACGGCAATATATAAACAAACCTACGTATAATGACATACATATACATATAGATATGTTGCATCTTGCTAACATGTCGACATGACTTGATGGAGGGAGAGAGGAAGGAAGGAGGAGATGGATAAAGTTGTTAAGTATCACCAACATGAATATAATGATTATTGTTAGTATTTGTGATGAGATCAGTTAATAATACTTACTTGTATCCACTTTAAGTACTCTTGTAATAATATCAGCTTGAAATAATTACCAAAGTTCACTAACAAAATGGTTGATTGGATTGATGCTAATTTACACAGCCTGCTTATTGATTCATTCGTCAGTAACTTAATTCCGTCAGTGACTTAATATTTTTTATTGATAAATAATATATGGCAAATATTTCAAACTGATATTATTACAGAGTACTTAAAGTGGATAAAAGTAAGTATTATTTATTGGTAAAATGGAACCAGTACAGCTGGATTACTATAGAACCTACCCCTTGCCTAGCCCAGGCCGTTCCAGCCTCCTAGATAGGACTGGCGAGGCTCTATTCTGTGAAGATCATCAGAAGTAAAAATTTTAAATCTGGTGCTGTGCTGATATGTGAGCCACCTGGTGGTAGCATCCTGAAGTATAGCATTGACCCGCGCTGGCCCCACACTCAGGCAATCTCAACCACTCTTTTCACGAAACAACCACCAACAATATACCTGCTGTACTCTTCGTCATCATAGTACGTTTTACTTGCTGTTCCTGCTTGTGTTTGTGTGGCTAGTGGTTAGCCTGCTCTGCAGATGTTTGGGTTATTTTATTGCACAGGGGGTCCCTCCTGTTTGGGTATATTGGGAGTTTTCATTGGGGTCTTGGAGTTTGTTCCCGCGCTTCCCTAGGGGTGAATGTCCCTATGTTCAGGGGGTCTCCGTTTGTCTCCCTCCCTGTTTTTCCCTCTTTGTTTTGTGTTTTGCCATGGGTTTATTTTACTGGTGTGTTGGGAACTGTAGGGCCTAGTGTGTTACGCTGCATTTTTTCGGGTACCATGTTGCCCCTGCCGGTGTTTTCGCCCCACCCGTGCTTGTGTGGGACCACGTGGGTTGGGGGGTTCCCTTCCTGGTTCCTTGTCTCCCTTGAGTGTTCTCTGGGTTGTGGGGTTCTCCCTTGTTCCCCCCTTTTTTCCTTCCTTCTCTCTCCCCGGGTGTTCTCCTTCGGGTGGGGTTACGTGGGAGGTTTTTCAGCCGGGGTTTTTGGCTGTGGGTTTCCTGGGGGGCGTCAGGGGTGCTGGCTAGGTGCGGGCTTTCTCCACATCCCCTCCTCATCTCCCCTGGAGTTTTTGTGTGTTTTTTGGTTGTGTTTTGTGTTTTTGTGTGTGCACATGGTGTGGTGTGGTTAACCTTTCTTCTCCCACAGTCTACTGGTGCCGTGTGTGTTCTCCCTGGCTGCACCGTGATGGTGGTACCTGATGGGCATCTCCACTGCTCACCCCATGCACCTTGCTTCTCACCCCAGGGTTTCGACCCTCTGGCGTGTAGTGTGTGCCGCCCCTGGGTGGACCTGTGTAAGGGCAACACCTTCGGAGTCTCGCTCCAAGCTTCCCGCCCTTACTTCCCTTAATACTAATTAATGATAGGTTAATTAACTCTACGTACCTGTAAAGTGTGTTAATTAACTTTACATACCTGTAAAGTGTGTTGTTCTGAAGGTATAACACACTCGACACATCCAGTAAGGTGTGAAAAGTGTGTGTGTTCGTGTGTGTTCATAGCAGCACTCAGTAATTCATCTATAACACCATAACACGCCTGTAATTAATTCATATGTGTAATTAATATGCATAATTAATTACTAATAGTTATAAATAATAATAATTACTAATAGTGATAATAGTAGTAATAGTAATATTAGTAGCAATAAATAATAATAGTAATTAATAATAGTAATAATAGTAGTAATAATGGTAATAAATAATTATTGTAATTCATCTATAACACCATAACAAGCCTGGAATAAAATTATATGGGTAATTAATTAATAATAGTAATAGTAATTCATCTATTTATAACACCATTACACGCCTGTAATTAATTAACAAGTGTAACTAACAAATAATAATGATGAATAATAGCAATATCGTAGTAATAATAATAGAATAGTAATAATAATAATAATAATAATAATAGTAAGAATTGGAAGCCTTCAAATTCTCCGAGTACCATAATTTGGAGGAATCGGAAGCCTTCAAATTTTCCTACTACATAACACGCATACACACATACATACATCGGCTTAGACTGGTATATACATACACAGACACACATACACAGTCTCTCTCATCCATGATTATACTCACACACACCTATATGGAATAATTTGGAGGAATCAGAAGCCTCCAAATTCTCCGAGTACCATAATTTGGAGGACTCATTTACCCCAAAATTTCCCGAGGATCAATATTTGGAGGACTCGGCATCCTCCAAAAGCTCCATAACTCACCCTAACACACACACATACAAACACACACTCTCACAGTCTCTCTCTCTTTCTCTCTCACACACACACACACACATAACTCACCCTAACATCCCTTTCTCTCTCTCTCTCTCTCTCACATAACTCACCCTAACATCTCTCTTTAATCTCTCTATACAGGAGGGTGTGTTGAGTATGTCTAGGCCAGTCAGTAATACCAATGATCCAAACACACACACACACATACACATATATATACAAGCATATAATAACATCAAAAATGTAATTGACACAAGGCAGTTTGGCAACATGAGGAAATCTTCCACCTCCCATTGTTTAGTAAGCTTTTTGGATTTCTTGCACAGTGGCTTAGACAAACGCAAGACATCACTGGCTGTTGCCTTTGTTGATTTCAAGAAAGTTTTTGACCTTGTTGATCACTTCACAGTTATCAACAAAGCCATAGCACTTGGATTACCCCTCTACCTGGTATCATGGCTGTGTGATTTCCTGGCTGGACGTCAACAGGTAGTGAGGTACAGGGGTGCTGTCTCAGGGCCACAACCCCTCAGTTGTGGTGTTCCCCAGGGGACTAAGATGGGACCTCTGTGCTTCTTAATCCTGATCAATGACACCCTAACCGATACCCCTGCCAGGTGGAAGTATGTGGATGACTGCACGGTGGGGATAACAGTGGATAACACCTCACCGGACTACACACCACTGCAAGGTATCCTGGACTTGCTGCAGGCATGGACTACGGTCAACAAGGTCACCATCAACCATGATAAGACCGTAGTTATGCATTTCAACACCGCCACCACCCAAGTACAACCACCATCAATGACTGTGGGTGACCATCCTCTCCAGTTAGTTCAGTCCACCAAACTCCTGGGTATCACCATCGACCACAAACTCAACTGGAAAGAACATGTAAATAACACGGTCAAGTCAGCCTTGTACCGTCTCAACATGTTAAGACGACTGAGGTCACTTGGGACACCCATGTTGGAGCTAAGTACCATCTATAGCTCCTTCATACTACCCAAGCTTACCTATGTGTCACAAGCCTGGTCATCCTCTATCAACACCACCCAGAAACTTCAACTGGAGAGAGTACAGAAAAGGGCGTGTAAAATAATACTGGGTGGTGAGTACCCAGGGTACAACAATGCTCTCTCCACCCTCAACATGTTATCCCTTAGTCAGCTCCACCATCAGACACTACTATCATTCGGCCAGGGACCACTACAACATCCACGTCACCGACACTTCCTTCCACCTACAATACCTCGCCCACCTTGTGCACTCCGTCACAGTAACAAACTACAGCCTATAAGAGCCCGCATTGATAGACATAAGAACAGTGCCATCCCCGCCATCATACACCTACTTAACAACACTTAGTTTATGCAATATACTGCCTTGTATCCTTGTATATATCTTATGTGTATTTCTATTACTCTTATTTATATATTTACATCTATCCATGACTGTATATTTTCAGCTCCAAGCTACTACTCTCATTAATAAAACCGTTTATTATTATTATTATTATTATTATTATTATTTACATACACACACACATAATTCACTCTAACATCCCTTTCTCTCTCACACACAGTCTCTCTCTCTCTCTCTCTCTCATACACACACTCTCACAGTCTCTCTCTTTCTCTCACACATACACACACCTATATGGAAGGAATATACACACACACACACACACAGTATCTCTCTCTCACACACACACCTAACTCACCTTAACATCTCTCAACTCACCCTAACATCTCTCTTTAATCTCTCTATACTGGAGGGTGTGTTGAGTGTGTCTAGGCCAGTCAGTAATACCAATGATCCAAACACCAGGTCCAGTAGTCTGCCGTCACACTCGTCACCAACGCACTCACTCCCGCGGATCAACACCAGACGGATACTGTGGGGTGGAGCGGCAAAATTAGGACATGTTTTGGGGGAGATTAGGACATATTTGCATTTTTTTTTGGGGGGGGGGGAATTGGGATATGTTTTATGGGGGTGGGATTAGGACATGTTTTGGAGGGTCGGGGAAATTAGGACATGTTTTTTTTTTTTTTTTTTTTTGGGGGGTGGGGGCGAATTAGGACATGCTTTGGGAGGTCGGGGAAATTAGGACATTTTTTTTGGGGGGGGGGGAGATTAGGACATGTTTCGGGGGGTCGGGGGAAATAAGGATTTTTTTTGGGGGGGGGGGGGATTAGGACATGTTTTTGTTATTTGTTTTTTTTTTAGCGGGGGGATTAGGATTTTTTCTGGGGGGGTCTGGGAAATTAGGACATATTTGTATTTTTTTTTTTTTGGGGGGGGGGGGATTAGGACATGCTTTTTTGAGGGGAATATGGACATTTTTTTTTTGGGGGGGGGGGGATAGAAGGAAATCATTTACTTGTCATTTCTTTATTTCCTTCTATACTTGTTATTTATCTGTTTATTTATTTCCATATTTATTCACTTATGTATTTTTTATATCTCTATTTACATGTTATTTATTCATTTCCATATTTATTCATATATTTATTTATATCTATATTTACTTATTTATATCTCTATCTATTATTTATTTATTTATTCATACATATATTTACTTATTTATATATATATCTACTTATATATATATTTACTTATTTACATATATATTTACCTGTTGTGATAAGTTTTCCAAGTAATATTAGCATTATGTGTGCGTGTGTTACAAAGATTAACACCGTGTGATTCCCCAAACACGTGGACACCATTCAGAGAACCAATCAGAGCATAGGCTGGCTGAAACAGTCATAAAAAATTAAATATATACAACACATATATATATACCATACATAGATAATACATACTGGTATACATATATATATATATATATAGATAAAACATACATACATAACATACATATATATGATACACATACATATATATAAGACATATATACATACATAACATACATATATATATATATATATATATATATATGTATGTATAATAAAGTAAATATTATTTACTTTATTTTTTTCTTTGGTATTATTACACAAGTACGGTTCTGCGTTCTTGGCTAGGGCTGCGCAGTGTTACCACATCCAGCTAGGTCCCGGGAATTTGACCTGGTCACTTTATGATAGTTTACACCGGTTATTTCCTGGTAGTTTGCCCAGGTTAGGTCCCGGTAGTTTGTCCAGGTTAGGTCAGGTCAGGCTAATTTGAATATGCCATATCTATTTGTGGAGGAAATGCCATAGAAGTAAATAGTCTTAGAATGGTCTAAATAAGTGGGTAATGAAGGTAGAAAAACCGTATGCAATAACTGTAATTCTTTCAATATTTACCAATTACTAAGTTAGATTAAGAGAATGTTACTTACTTTATAATTATTATTATATGACACCTGTTATAATTTTTCCCTTATTACAAATTTATCAACTTTATTACCAAGGCTTAATTCGGTATTATCACAGAATAACTGGGTTTTTGGCTAGGATCGCGCAGTCTTACCACATCTGGCTAGGTCCCGGAAATTTGCCCCAGTCACTTTATAATAGTTAACACTGGTTATATCCCGGTAGTTTACCCAGGTTAAGTCCTGGTAGTTTGCCCAGGTTAGGTCCTGGTAGTCTGCTGTGGTCTAGGTTAGGTTAGGTCAGACTAATTTCCAAATTATGTTTGTAAAACGGGGCATCTCCGATGGAAACACCATAGATGAAGTGTCTTAGAATGGTCCAAAATAGTGGGTAATGATACTAAAATATACAATATAGTGAACCCAATTCGGTATTTATTGAAAGAATTACCGTTTTGTAGCAGTGTTGCCAGATCCGGCTAGGTCCCAGTATTTTGCACCGGTCATTTTCTGTACTTTACCACGGTTATTTCCCGATAGTTTGCCCAGGTTAGGTCCCGGTAGTCTGCCCAGGTTAGGTCCCGGTAGTCTGATGCGGTCTAGGTTAGGTTAGGTTAGGTTAGGTCAGGTCAGGTAAGGTCAGGCTAATTTCAAAATGCCCCATTTGAATATGCCCTATCTTGTAAATGGGGCATTTGCGGAGAAAATGCCATAGAAAGAAATAGTCTTAGAATGGTCTAAATAAGTAGGTAATGAATGTAGAAAAACCGTACCTAATAACGGTAATTCATTCAATATTTACCCCCAATTCTTCTGTAAATTTACCCTTAATTCTGGTATTATTACAGAATAACTGGGTTTTTGGCTAGGATCGCGCAGTGTTACCACATCTGGCTAGGTCCCGGAAATTTGCCCCAGTCACTTTATGATAGTTTACACTGGTTATATCCCGGTAGTTTACCCAGGTTAGGCCCCGGTAGTTTGCCCAAGTTAGGTCCCGGTAGTCTGCTGTGGTCTAGGTAAGGTTAGGTCAGGTCAGGAAAGGTCAGACTAATTTCCAAATTATGTTTGTAAAACGGGGCATATCTCGAAAACGGGGCATCTCTGAGAGAAACACCATAGATGAAAAGTGTCTTAGAATGGTCCAAAATAGTGGGTAATGATACTAAAATATACAATATAGTGAACCCAGTTCTTCTGTAAATTTACCTTAATTCTACTTTATCATTAGATTATTAACATTATTACTTATTTTATTATTACGAGTCAAACTTATCGTAATGACACCTGTTATTATCTCCTTTATTTACATTACCTCCTTTTTTTACATCATTACCTTCTTTATCTCCTTTATTTAATTAACCCAAGGCTTTCTTGTACTTTATTACTAACTTTATTAATATTATTACCGGTATTAAAAATCAAATCAAATAAAAATGATTCGACACATGTTGTTATTTACCTTTTTACCTCCTTTATTTACACCATTATCTCCTTTATTTAATTAACCCCCAGGCTTTATTGTACTTTATTACCAACTTACCGCTTTACCAGGACCCACGTGTCTTACTAATAAAGGCACTCCACTTCCTGAAGACAAAACTATCAAGGAACAACACCATGACGACGCCATCTTGATTCTCCGTTTGTTTACATCCAGCTCGCAGTGTTGCCAGATCACCGTGTCATCGCTGGGGATCTCATAGTGTTGCCAGATCACCGTGTCATCGCTGGGATCTCATAGTATTGCCAGATCACCGTGTCATCGCTGGGGATCTCATAGTGTTACCCAGATCACCGTGTCATCGCTGGGGATCTCATAGTGTTGCCAGATCACCGTGTCATCGCTGGGGACCTCATATTGGTGTTGCCAGATCACCGTGTCATCGCTGGGGATCTCATAGTGTTGCCAGATCACCGTGTCATCGCTGGGGATCTCATAGTGTTGCCAGATCACCGTGTCATCGCTGGGAACCTCATATTGGTATTGCCAGATCACCGTGTAATCGCTGAAGAAACTTTTTTTTTATACGGTAATAAAAACACTGATTTGATTTTGTGTGTGAGTGTGTGTGTGTTGCTCATTTTTGTTGGATTTATTTTTATTTTTTTATTTTTATTTTATTTTAACAGATAACCGTGTCATTGCTGAAGAAGCATTTTTGATCTGGTAACACTAACACTGCTAGATTTATTAAAAGGGACACTGGATCTCTTCCTCTAAATAATAATAATAATAATAATAATAATAAAACACATACATTATTTCATACATTTTATTTTTTGGCTGCATACAGTCAACATTATGACAACATCGAAAGCTACACTTTTCCCGCCATTTTTTCCCGCCCTCTTCTTGCCAATTTTCCCGCCTTTTCCTTGACAATTTTCCCACCCTTTTTCTTCCATTTTCCCGCCCTTTTCTTCTATTTCCCGCCCTTTTTCTTGCCAATTTTTCCACCCTTTTCTTGACAATTACCCGCCCTTTTCTTGACAATTTTCCTGCCCTTTTCTTACCAATTTTCCCGCCCTTTTCTTCCATTTCCCGCCCTTTACTAGACAATCTTCCTACCCTTTTCCTATAACTTTTCCCACCCTTTTCTAGCCAATTTCCCTCCCTTTTTCTTCCCATTTTTTCCGCCCTTTTTCATGTCACATTTCCCGACCTTTCCTGACAATTTTCCCGCCCTTTTCTTACCACTTTTCCCGCCCTTTTCTTACCACTTTTCCTGCCCTTTTTCTTCCATTTTCCTGCAATTTTTTTTACATACACATTCTTCTTCCAACATTTTGTGAGACAGAATATACATCCACATACACACACACACACATACATACACACAGAAACACACACATACACATACAGAAGCACACACACACACACACACAGAAGCGCACACACACACACACAGAGAAGCGCGCGCACACACACACACACACACACACGGGCCATAAAAAAATAATAATTATAATTCTGCAACCACTTATTATTATTATTATTATTAACAAACACTGAATTTGTGACTATATCTCCCTCCTTCCTTTCTCCCTCCTTTACTCCCTTCCTTCTTCCTTTTCTCTCTCTTTCCTCCCTCCTTCTTTACTTCCTTCCTTCCTCCTTCGTTCCTTCCTTCCTCTCTCTCGCTCTCTCTCTCTCTCTTCCTTCCTCCCTTTCTCTCTCCTTCTCTCTCTCTCTCTCTTTCCTCCCTCCTTCATTCCTTCCTTCCTCCCTCCTTCCCTCTTCCTTCCTCCCTTATTTCATTCGTTCCTACCTCTCTCCTTCCTTCCTTCCTCCCTTATTTCATTCCTTCCTTCCTCCCTCCTTCCTTCCTCTCTTATTTCCTTCCTACCTTCCTCCCTCCTCCTTCATTCATTCATTTCTCCCTTTCTCTCTCTCTCTCTCTCCTTCCTTTCTCCCTTATTTCCTTCCTTCCTTCCTCCCTTTCTCACTTACTCTCACTCTCTCTCTCTCTCTCTCCTTCCTTTTTATCTCTTTCCTTCCGTCCTCCCTCTCCCTCCTTCTTTACTTCCTTCCTTCCTTCCTTCCTTCCTCCCTTTCTCTCTCCTTCCTTCCTTTCTCCCTTTCTCTCCCCCCCTTCCTTCCTCTCTCTCTCTCTCTTCCTTCCTTCCTTCCTTTCTCTTTCTCTCTCTCTCTTCCTTCCTTCCTCCCTCTCCCTCCCTCCCTCGCTCCTTCCTACCTTCCACATAATAATAATAATAATAATAAACAATCTCATATCAAAGTGTGTGTGTGTGTGTGTGTGTGTGTTATCTCTCTTTTTCTGTGTGTATGTGTGTGTGTGTGTTATCTCTCTTTCTGTGTGTGTGTGTGTGTGTTCTATCTATCTTTCTGTGTGTGTGTGTGTGTGTTCTCTCTCTTTCTCTGTGTGTGTGTTCTCTATCTTTCTGTGTGTGTGTGTTCTCTCTATCATTCTGTGTGTGTGTGTGTGTGTATGTGTTATCTATTTCTATGTGTGTGTGTGTTATCTATCTCTTTTTGTTTGTGTGTGTGTGTGTATTATCTCTCTCTCTTTCTATGTATGTGTGTGTGTTCTCTCTCTCTTTCTGTGTGTGTGTGTGTGTGTTATCTCTCTCTTTCTGTGTGTGTGTGTGTGTGTTTGTTATCTCTCTCTCTTTCTATGTATGTGTGTGTGTTCTCTCTCTCTTTCTGTGTGTGTGTGTGTGTGTGTTATCTCTCTCTTTCTGTGTGTGTGTGTGTGTGTGTTATATCTCTCTCTTTCTGTATGTGTGTGTGTGTGTGTGTGTTACATGAGGGGGGGGGGGTAAATTTATGTACACACATTTTTATCAAATAAACATACACACTAATAATAATAATAATAATAATAATAATAATAATAATAAAAATAATAATTTAGCTATTATTTTTTTAGATATTATTAATACAACCCACTTAAATTTAATAGATAATAATAATTATTATAATAATAATAATAATAATAATACGATATCTTTGTACAATAATTAACAATACTAAAGTTATTTTGACCTATTAAACTACAACATTATTTTGTATTTAAGAAAAAAAAAAGCATAGTGTGTGTGTGTGAATGAGTGTGTGTGTGTGTATGTGTGTGTGTGTGTGTAAGATAATTAAAAAAAAAGTTTGTATAAAAATAAATTTTCATTATTATTTTTATTCACGTTATTAATTATACAAAAACACCGCGACAAACACACACACACACGCGCGCACACACACACACACACACACACACATATATATATATATATATATGTTACAGTAAAATCTTCAAAACAGTAAATTTGTAAATTTCCTTGATTTTCCAGAAAATTTACAAAGTGACTGTTTCAATCAGTAAATTTACAAAATTACTAAAATTTTGTAGGAAATTTACAAATATACTAATTTCAGGAGCCAGTAATTTTACAAAATTACTGATTCATCGATTATGATTTTTTATTATGATTTTTTACACAAACGAGCAGAAGCACACATCATCTAAAGTCAAATGATCCAATTTATTCACAAAACAGGAATAAAAAGAACATAAATGGTGTGTGTGTGGGGGTGGGGTGGCTTGCACTATGGTAGTGTCAACATACTAGGCTACTTATTTGGACATGTCAGACTGGAGTGACATTTGGAGTTACATTTGAGGTCGTTTCTGAAACAAGAACATTTATTTGTTCCGCATCTCTTTGCCCCACGCACACAGTTACATTTGTGAAACCTTGCCCACCTGATGCTGATTCTGCTATGACGGCGGAACGCAAAGAAATTACTTTGTCAAGACAGATATCCTCATTGTTCAACAGTCTTTGAGGGCATAAATCAAACTGATTTCGGGAAAAGCCCCCTTTTAGCACACCAGCTTTCACCCCAATAGTGTATGTGTCTGTGGAAATGTCTCTATACAAAATAACACCTAGAATGTTCCTGGCATCACCTCTGCCACGGTCTACCAAGGGCAGTTCGAAGCAGTTTAATGATTCATCGATAACGATCAGTAATTTGTAAATTTCCTACAAATCTTAGTAATTTTGTAAATTTACTGATTGAAACAGTCGCTTTGTAAATTTACTGAAAATTCTAGGAAATTTACAAATTTACTGTTTGAAGATTTTACTCTAACATATATACACAAAAAACACACACACACACACACACATATATATATACACACACACACACATACGCACACACACACACACATATACAAACACACACACAATCTATCTGTCCACAAACATCATTATCATCACCATCATTATCACCATCACCATATTATCATTACCTTCATTATCATCATCACCATCATTGTCACCATCACGATCATCACCATCACCATCATTATCACCATCACTATCATCATCATTAACACCACCATTATCACCATCATCACTATCATTATTACCATCACCATCATTATCACCATCACCATCATTATCCCCATCACTATCATTACCATCATCATTATCATTATCACCATCACTATCATTACCACCATCATTACCACCATCATTATCACCATCACCATCATTATCACCACTATCATTACCACCATCATTATCACCATCACCATCATTACCACCATCATTATCACCATCACCATCATTATCACCACTATCATTACCACCATCATTATCACCATCACTATCATTACCACCATCATTATCACCATCACTATCATTACCCCCACCATCACCATCATTATCACCACTATCATTACCACCATTATTATCACCATCACTATCATTATCACCATCATCACCATCATTACCACCATCACCATCATTACCATCATCACCATCATTACCACCATCATTATCACCATCACCATCATTATCACCACTATCATTACCACCATCATTATCACCATCACTATCATTTCCACAATCATTATCACCATCACCATCATTATCCCCATCACCATCATTACCATCATCACCATCATTACCACCATCATTACCACCATCACCATCATTATCACCATCACCATCATTACCACCATCACCATCATTACCTTCATTATTATCACCATCACTATCATTATCACCTTCATTATCACCATCACCATCATTTCCACCATTATTATCACCATCAC
>JAWQEG010004878.1:0-52917 GCA_033782935.1 Petrolisthes cinctipes
TCTCATTTTGTACAGTTACCAGCGAAATAAGTATATGTGGTGTTGTTGTTGTTATTGTTGTTGTTGTTGTTGAAGTTAGGAATTATCTGACATACATACCACCAGCGATACAATTTTTATTACAACGTCGTTCACACTGTCTCGTATTATGATGTCTTTACTTTTGACCTTGGCTGTACGTGTGTGTATCCCCCCTACCTGCCCCCCACCCACTCACCAGCTAGTGTCTGCCCCTCCCTCATGAATCACCAGCAACCCCCCCTCCCCCACCCCACACACACACACACATACACACCCACCTGGGCTTAGTTACACCAATGATTTATCAACGCCAATCCATTTCTACTTGTGATTCATCCTTCTCTCTCTCTATATCCACCCACCCACCCAAACACCCACCCTCCATCATCCTTCTCTCCACCTCCCTCACCACCACCATCAACCACCCTCATCCCCCATCAACCACCCACCACCCACCCTCCATCATCCCCATCAACCACCCACCACCCACCCTCCATCATCCCCTCTCCACCCATCCACCCTTCATCCCTCCATCAACCACCCACCACCACCCACCACCATTATCAAACTTTCTCCACCCATCCACCCTTCATCCCTCCATCAACCAACCACTCACCACCATCATTATCATCCCTCTCCACCCATCCACCCACCAACCACAACCATTATCATCATCCCCTCTCCACCCACCCACCAACCACAACCATTATCATCATCCCCCCTCCACCCACCCCCACAATCATCATCATCAACTCCACCCACCCACCCACCACCACCAGTTTGTGTGTATGTGTGTGTCCCATTCTATGCATGATGAGGGGCCCCAGTTTGAAGAGTGTCTGTTTTATGTGGTCGTAAGTGTATCTGTGAATTGTGAGGTTACTTTTACTTATACAATGTCTTCAAGTATATAGTCACAGATTATTATTATGTGTTCATGCCATACCCTACCATTCTCCCTACTCCTTTTCCTTCTACCATACCCTACCATTCTCCTTCCACTCTTTCTACCATACTCTACTATCCTCTTCCTTTCCATCTACCATACCCTCCATTCTCATTCTTCTCCTTCTACCATACACTACTATCCTCTTTCTTTTCCTTCTACCATACCCTACCATTCTCCTTCTCCTTCTACCATACCCTACCATTCTCCTTCTCCTCCTACCATACCCTACCATTCTCCTTTTCCTTCTACCATACCCTACCATTCTCCTACTCCTTTTCCTTCTACCATACCCTATCATTCTCCTACTCCTTTTCCTTCTACCATACCCTACCATTCTCCTTCTTTTCCTTCTACCATACCCTACCATTCTCCTTCTCCTTCTACCATACCCTACCATTCTCCTTCTCCTACCCTTCCTACCATACCCTACCATTCTCCTTCTCCTACTCCTCCTACCATACCTACCATTCTCTTTCTCTATCCATACCACCACCATCATTTCTACTACTACTACTACTACTACTACTACTACTATACAACAAAAAAATACTACTACTCTTACTACTACTACTACTACTACAATAAGCACTACTACAATCACTATTATACTACTACTACAACAACAACAACAACAAATAATACTACCACCACAACTACTACTACTATACAACAACAACAACAACAACAACAACAACTACTACTGAAACCACCACAAACACTACTACACACACCACCACATAAACACATGCACTTCACCCCAACCAGACCACCACCACTAAAACAATGATTCAGTCACATACCTCAACGCTGACACTCACTCTCTCCCTCCCTCCCTCCCTCCTTCCCAGGCCCCAACTGTGTCGCGTTTACATCTACAAAACAAACAAAGGTGGATTAAATTATGTATGTTTATGTATATGTATGGACACGATTATCTGTATGTGTATATATATATTTTTTTTTTAAGGATCAAGTAAAGGGGTGTAAGTTTGTCTGTGAAATGATGGGTGTGGATAGAATGAGAGAGAGAGAGAGAGAGAGAGAGAGAGAGAGAGAGAGGAGAGAGAGAGAGAGAGAGAGAGAGAGAGAGAGAGAGAGAGAGAGAGAGAGAGAGAGAGAGAGAGAGGAATGAAGGGGAGAAAGGAATAATTATAGGAATATGAGGGAATACGGACTACAAATAAGATATAAAGGTATTAATGAATATACACAGTGAAGTAAATAATAATAATAATGATAATAATGCAGTTCTATGCCTCTAACACATAATAATAATAACAACAACAATAATAATAATAATAATAATAATAATAATAATAATAATAATAATAATAATAATCTCCTTGGTTTAAGATAAAGAAGAATTTATTTACTTTTATGATTCGCAAACCCAACCCACCTTCCTTCACCAGGTCCACCTACCTTGCCTCTCTCTCTCTCTCTCTCTCTCTCTCTCTCTCTCTCTCTCTCTCTCTCTCTCTCTCTTCCCACTGTTATTTTTGTTAACCTGGTTCTGTTTCCTGGCATGCTTTGGAGGAATCAAGGGACTCTAATGAAAAAAAAAAACTGTATGGAAAAATAGCAGAATAGAACAATAACAGTGTAGAACAATAACAGTGTAGAACAATAACAGTGTAGAACAATAACAGAATGGAACAAGAACAGGACAGAACAATAACAACAGAACAGAACAATAACAGTATGAAAAAATAACAGGACAGAACAATAACAACAGGATAGAAGAATAACAGGATGAAAAAATAACAGTGTAGAAAAAAAAAACAGTGTAGAAAAATTACAGGATAGAAAATAACAGAACAGAAAATTAGCAGTATGGAAAAATAACAGTGTAGAAAAATAACAGGATAAAATAATAACAGGATACAAAACTCTTCCAGCAACACAAATAATAAATATATGATACTTATTACAATTTACATGGTTTGCAGGAAGGGGGGGGGGGAGGGAAGGCAGGGGGGGGGTGGTAGGTGGGTGTTTTGATTTTGTTGTCTGCATGGGGTGGAGTGATGGGTATAAAAGTAAATAAATTCTCCTTTATCTTACACTATGGAGATTATTATTATTATTATTATTATTATTATTATTATTATTATTATTGTTGTTGTTGTTGTTGTTGTTGTTGTTGTTGTTGTTATTGTGTGTTAGAGGCATAGAACTGCATCCAACAAGGCATGCATTATAATTATACAGTATTCCCTCGATCTGAGAATAATTAATGTATCTAGTATTTTTCTTTTAACACGGGCTCAATAAATCCCTTATAATTTTAGTCTGAATGGTGATGTACATAACAGAAGTCTGGGAAAACATTTGGTGGTCTTCAGTGAGTGTAAAATGAAGTATAAGTGGTGGATACAAGTATTTATTCACTATATATCGAGGGACTATAGGCTACTGTAGTTAATTTGTAATGGGGGAGTTGGAAATTAAGGCTCAATCGAGGAGGGAAGGAAGGAGGGACAATCATAGTGGGAGGGGAGAGAGAGAGGTGGTGTTATTTTTATACCACACTATAACTCGACTCTGCTGCCATCACAAGGGAGGTGGAGGGAGGAGAGGAGGGAGGGAATTGAGAAGGGGAGGGAGAGAGGAAGAATGGTAAGAAGTTGGGAGAGAGGGAGAGATTTGAAAAGGGAAAAGAGGAAGGGGGGGGGGGGGAGAGGTGTATATAGGTAAATCCAACACTCAGGGAAACGATGCAACTAAAGGTTATGAAGTTATAGGTTACATAAATGGAGACCAATCAGCTCGCTATCATTCCTTCTCAGTCCACCCATTGACTCTTCCCTCACAGCTGTCATCCCCTGGGGGCGAGGATGGCGAGGGAAGGCAGGACACCACCACCTCCACCAACAACAACAACAACACAACCGACCCGACCTGCCACCACTACGAACCTCGACAACACCTCCCATCATCATCACCACAACAACAACAACAACACCACCACCACCACCATCAACGAACACCACTCGAGAATGACAGCCGAGGCGATAACACCAACAACACCAACACCAAACTATTACAGGGAAAGGGAGGGGATGATATTAACAAGACCCAACAGCTGACACGACTAGACGACACACGACACATCAACACACACCAAACATCAACACGAGGAAGCCCCACACGTAAGACAGCAGCCATCCTCCCTGAAATGAATGGGACACAAAACGGGTCTAACGCCATCCCTCTGAGTCCCCCACCACCACCACCACCACCTGCACCACCTACACCCATGGAGAACGGCACGGGGGTGATCGACACGGTGAGGTCCCTAGACAGTGTACCTTGGAACCTGGAGGGCATCGAGACCATCAAGGAGAATGGGTGTTGTAGACTGAGGGAGTGGTCGCTTTCTTCAGCTTCAGACGACCACCACACACTCTCAGACGAGGACGAACTCTCACAACTTAGAGATGAAAATAAAAGACTCAAGGCTGCGCTCAAAGAGGTAAGTATAATTGTTTGTTTGTTTTTATTTATTTATATATTTATTTATTTAGGTATGTTTACGTTACGTTGTATTGGTGGAGAGGCTTATAGTGACAAAACTTATTACAGATCTTTTCTAATCAACGGCCTCATCGTGTCATTTAAGTTCACTCCTGTCGGCTCTTTCAGTCAGTAAATCAGTCAGTCAGTCAGTCAGTCGTCTGTCTGTCTGTCAATAAATCTTATGCATATATATATAATTTTCCTCTCCTCTCTTCAGTTTACCTCTTGTTTTTTTTTTTCTTATGCTTCACACACTCTACCTGTCCTACTTTCGCCTCACCTTGGGCCCTATCCCCTCCCTCCCCTCTCTCTCTCTCTCTCTCTCTCTCTCTCTCTCTCTCTCTCTGTTGTATCTTTCTATGTCTGTGTGTGCAGGCAGCTGATGTGAACAGTGAGTGGCGGGAGTATCACCAACAGAGACAACAGTACGTCCATCGCCTCGTCAGCACTATACATGAACTACAACACCCTCGCTCACCGGCTCAGTCACCCAGGCAGGTATGTTTATAGTTATGTATGTAGAAGGTTTTATTTGGCGGGTTTTCAACGGGTCTGTAGCGAAAAATTTCTATATTTTTGGGAACATGATTATTATTATTATTATTATTATTATTATTAGTATTAGTATTAGTAGTTTTAGTATTAGTATTAGTATTATTTTTATTAATATTATTATTATTATTATTATTATTATTATTAGTAGTAGTAGTAGTAGTAGTAGTATTTTTATTATTATTATTATTATTATTATTACTATTATTATTATTAAACGATCACATAAGAATGGCTAATGTGAGGACAGGACGGTGGTAAATGTGTTAGTGTATAGCAGCTCAAGAGATGACAGACACTAAACAAACTCTTGGTGTGTCATCAGTGCCAATGGTTGTGACAGATGTATATATATTCTTAGTCTGTGATAGGGTGTGTCTCAGATTATATTATACCACTATGATCATATGTTTATTTAATTTTCTGTTATTGAACTGCTGAACTCTATACAGAACGATATTAAATAGAAATAATTAAAGGTAGATGGATGATGTACATGGAGAAGGTGTAGGCTATTATTGTATGAGGTGTTGGAGAAGGATGTAAAATAATCTAATGAGTGTTACAGCAGCTGGAAGTGGATGGTGGTGGTGGTGGTGGTGAGGACGAGGTGAGGAGACTGAGGGGAACCGTGGCCAGATTACAAGCAGACCACGATGAGCACGTCACTTTGTTAGAGATGCAGGTAAGGATAAACTCTAAACATTTTTCTGTCTGACATATATAGTGTGCTTGGTGTGACTTTCCGTGGCATTTTATATTGCTGCTGACTCTGGACATAGGAGGACAAAAGCCTGTTACCGAGGCCCAGTTCTATTCCTACACACACACACACACACACATACACACACGTCTCTATCGCTGTTGTAGGCACGATAGTTTCAAATTTCACTTCAAAATTATATAAGAAAATGCAATGGTTGTGTATATGTGCATTATTCTCTTCGGCTTCATTTCTCACATACTTGACTAAAAGTAACACTAAACCTAAGACAAAGTTAATCAGTACAATCACGTTCAGTTGCCAACAACATTGTTACACTTAGCCATACCCCCAAGTGCTTACGACCCCCTTTACCCTCCCAACAACTACTACTACTACCATATTGTCCTACCTACCACCACCACTACCACCACTACCACTACGGCCTCCCACCCTGCAACTACTACTACCATATTGTCCCACCTACCACCACCACTACCACTACTACGACCCCTCACCTTGCAACTACTACTACTACTACTACTACTACTACCATATTGTCCCACCTACCCCCACCACTACACCACTACTACTACGACCCCTCACCCTGCAACTACTACTACCACTACCATATTGTCCCACCTACCACCACCACCACTACCACTATTACCACTACTACTACTACGACCCCTCACCTTGCAACAACTACTACTACTACTACCATATTGTCCCACCTACCACCACCACCACTACCACTATTACCACTACTACTACGACCCCTCATCTTGCAACAACTACTACTACTACTACCATATTGTCCCACCTACCCCCACCTACCACCACCACTACCACTACTACGACCCCTCACCTTGCAACTACTATTACTACTATAACTACCATATTGTCCCACCTACCCCCACCACTACTACCACTACTACTACGACCCCTCACCCTGCAACCACTACTACCACTACCATATTGTCCCACCTACCACCACCACTACCACCACTGTTCCACCTCACCTACCACTACGACCACCCCTCCCTGCAACCACTACTACCACTATATATATATACTGCTACCATTGTCCCACCTCACCTACCACTACTACCCCTACCACCCCATCTACAACCACCACCACTACCACTAACACCACTGTCCCACCTAACCTACCATTACTACCCCTACCACTATCCCACCTAACCTACCCCTACCACTATCCCACCTAACCTACCACTACTACTACCCCTACCACTACCACCACCACCACAACTACCACCAGCTACAACATTCCCCAACAGTGAGGTTAAGCTGTGGGCCCTTTTAAGCTTTGCCTGGGCTATTTTTACCCCAAACCCGCCCATTATAGCCACTGTGGGCGGGTGTGGGTGAGGTTTGGGCTATTCCTGGGTGTTCCTTTCCCTAACAAGATGGTATTTCTGGTATATTTATGACGATTTGTGAATATGATGGATGCGGATGGATTTTATGTGTGTGCGTGTGTGTGTGTGTGTAGATGATGGATTATGTGTGTGTGTGTGTGTGTGTGTGTGTGTGTGTGTGTGTGTGTGTAGAGGATGTATTGTGTGTGTGTGTGTGTGTGTGTGTGTAGAGGATGTATTATGTGTGTGTGTGTAGAGGATGTATTGTGTGTGTGTGTGTGTGTGTGTGTGTAGAGGATGGATTGTGTGTGTGTGTGTGTAGAGGATGTATTGTGTGTGTGTGTAGAGGATGTATTGTGTATGTGTGTGTGTAGAGGATGTATACAGCAAAACCAGGAAAAACAAAATAGAAGGCTTGCCATTCAAAACACACATAACATTTTCGACAGTCTTCTTTATCCCGAAATGACACCTACTTGGAAATAAATAACAACCCCACTACACTACATACAACACACTACTCTACAACACACAGCACTACAACACACTGGGATTAACAACAGCATTACAACACACTACCCTACAACACACTATTCTACAACACAAAGCACTACAACACACTAGGAATAACAACACACTACACTACAACACACTGGAAATAACAACACACTAGGAATAACAACACACTACACTACAACACACTGGAAATAACAACACACTACACTACAACACACTGGGATTAACAACAACAACACACTACACTACAACACACTAGGAATAACAACACACTGGAAATAAATAACAACCCCACTACATACAACACACTGGGAATAACAACACACTACACTACAACACACTGGAAATAACAACACACTGGGAATAACAACACACTACACTACAACACACTGGGAATAACACCACCATTACAACACACTGGGAATAACACCACCATTACAACACACTACCCTACAACACACTATTCTACAACACACAGCACTACAACACACTGGGAATAACAACACACTACACTACAACACACTGGGAATAACAACACACTAGGAATAACAACACACTGGGAACCACTACCACAATTGCTAATAACACTACCACTACCAATCTACCACGACTACCACTACCTCTACTAATACCACGACCACTACTACTACAACTACCACTACCACAATTACTAACACCACGACCACTACCGCAACTACCACTACCTCTACTACCACAATTGCTAACACCACTACCACTACCACAACTACTAATACCAATCTACCACAACTATTAATACCAATCTACCACAACTACCACTACCAATCTACCACAACTACTAACACCACTACCACTACCACAACTACTAATACCAATCTACCACAACTATTAATACCACTACCACTAACCTACCACTACCACTATCAATCCACAACTACCACTACCACAACTACCACTACCACGACTATAAGAACCACAGTAATGACCACCAGCATATTAGTAGACTATTATGACTACTACTACTACTACTACTATTACTACTACTACTATTACTACTACTACTACTACTACCTAGTCTACACCATCACTACCATATCAGTTTTATGACTACTACTACTACTACTATTACTACTACTACTACTACTACTACTACCACTACCCACCTACCACTAGGACTACTACCTACCTTACCATTACTACACTACTACTACCACTACCAAGTACTATCCTCTACATTCTACACCATCAGTATACCATATCAGTATTATGATTACTACTACTACTATCCAGCTACCACTAGGCTTACTACCTACCTACCTACCTACCTACCTACCTAATACTACCCTCTACACTACCACAACTACCATCATCACCACTACCACTACCATCATCACTACCACCACTACAACTACCATCATCACTACCACCACTACAACTACCATCATCACTACCACCACTACAACTGCCATCATCACTACCACCACTACCATCATCACTACCACCACTACAACTGCCATCATCACTACCACCACTACCATCATCACTACCACCACTACCTCTACCATCATCACTACCACCACTACCACTACCACCACACAGGGTAGACCAACAGTTGATCCCGTTTTAACTATGAGTCACCATCTTTGGCTCCTGTTGCCTTACTGGGCTGGGGGGAGGAGGGGGGGGGTGGGGTGGAGGGGGGCAGTGGGGAGAGGGAGGAGGGGGGTAGTGAGCTGGGGGGGTGGAGGGGGTGTAGGGAGAGGGAGGAAGGGGGTAGTGAACTGTGGGGCGGAGGGGGTGGAGAGTGGGAGGAGGGGGGAAGTGGGGAGGGGGGCGGAGGGGGAAGTGGAGGGGGCAGGGGGGAGTGGGAGGGCATGGGACAGTGGTGTGTGTGTGTGTGTGTGTCAGAAAAAAAAATGGACGAAGCAGGAGAAACAGAAAGGGGAAAGAGTAGGTGTGTGTGTATATGTGTGTGAAGGAGAAAGAGAAATAGTGTGTGTGTGTGTGTGTGTTGGGTATAGGGTGTTAACGGTATAGTAATATGAAATCTCACCTTAGTAGATTTCAGTATTAATAACAATAATAACAACATATGATTTGTTTGATTTTTAACACAAGAATGAGTCCAGCCGTTTGTTTGTTTTTGTTTTATATACAAGAAAGAACCCAATAATGTATTCATATCATAAGAAAACTAATTTAAGATGACCCCTATAATATTACACCAGGTTCGTGCCCACCGCGATGACTGGGAGGCAGAGAGGAGTGAGAAGCAAGCCACACAGACAGCACTAGCAGAAGCACAAGCCAGGACAGCACTACTTCTACAGGAACTACAACTCACACAGGCCAAGGTGTGTAATATTTTTTTTTTTTTTATACTACCACGGCCAAATGTTCCGTGGTCGACGCTTCAGAGACTCGATCAGTCCCTGTAGCCTTCCAATTTTTCTACGGTTCCCTTCCTTTCCTACTGTTTCATTCGTGCATGTTGTTCCTTCTCTCCATAATTATCTCCCTTCTGCTCCCTCATACTACATAGCTTGGTCTTCTTTCATCCTCTTCAATTCTGCTGTGTGACTACAAGGTCTTTCTGGCCTTGCATAGTATTCTTTTCCTGCTTAATTAAAGGGGATAGAACAGTGGTAGTATATCTGGAGTAACTGATTTCTCCAAACTATTCCAAGCAACAGGCCACCAATGTTTTGTTCATCTGGTCCCATATCCTGGCATACTTTGGAGGAATCTAGGCTCTCTAATGTACCAAAGGTCATACCATAATTAATAATACTGTTGATTAGTTGGCAGATAGTGAGAGTAAGCGTGGTGTGTGCTGGCGATGTGGTGCTGGTGTGGTGGTCGGGAGTAACAGGATAAATGGCTCTACCCCTCGTAATAACAGCAGCAGCAATCCTCCCAGTGCCCCTCACAGTCTCCAAGCATCACCTGTGCCAGCCCCTTCACCTGCACCCTCAGGAGTATCACCCACACCCCTACAAGACCAACCACAGGTCAGTCAGTAGTAATCTCAAAGACGGGCTAGATAGGTAATTTGGGTACAACTTTGGAGATTGAAAGAGTCAAGAGTTGTGGCAATTAATGAGCACTGAACTGAAGGATAAGACAACAGTTGTTAAAAAAGAAAACTGAGCTGGTGAAAGAGATAGCGAGTTGCATAGATAAACACTAGATGAATTGGGCTGCCATTGTCAGTATGTTACTAATAAACTCCCTTCCACAGGCTCCTCTGAAGGGATGGATACCGGTATCAATGTTGCACCAGATAGCATTCAGTGGGACCACACCAGAACACCAGAGCCCTGTGGTACAGGCCCCTTCCCGCCCCACTTCACTCAACACCCATACACCAAGCCCCCGCACCAGCACTACCCCTACACGGGAAGCTATCACTATCAATGATGACAAGAGGCGCTATGAAGCCATGGGAGCAAGACCTAAGGTGGCATTGGGGACTGGCAAAGGACGGGGGATGGTGGAGGAGGTTGTGAGAGGTTTGGAGGAGGCAGGAGCTGAGGGAACAGGGAAGGGGTTGGGATCGGTGGAGGATGAAAGTACAGCCAAGCACCGAGCTCGATCCATCCTGGCCAGTGCCATTCCAGTAAGCCCAGTGTCGAGCGGCCCTGCCCCACCTTTTCCCACAACCTTGGCTAAATCACCATCCACCCCTGTTATAGCCAAAGGCTATGTCCCTATCACCTCCACTGTCCTCACGCCTGTCAACTTCCGTCCACCATTTGTGGCTCACAAACGTCCCTCTGCCATTAAGCAGGCCGCCCTCCAGGCTCAACAACAAAGTGACTCCCCTGTCTCAACACCCAACACACATACAATCAACAAAAGTATATCAGGGAAAAACACCCAGAGTATTTCTGATGACAAGACCAGCAATCTGCAGCAACGGTCAGGTTCAGTGAAGGAAGGGAAGACGAACAAGAGTGGAAGTAGTAAGAGTCGTAGCAGCATGGGTGGCAGTAAAGCTGCAGGACGAGGGAACAACAAGGGAAGCCAAATTGAATGTATGACCACACCCACAACAACTGTCACCTCCTCCTCACCAACTCTCGCTCCGACCACCACTACTACTACCTCGACCACCACCGCAACCAGAACTGTCCATTCCCAAGATAATCCTGTCCCAGTCTTAGCACAACCGACCCCAATCCCCAATCAACCCTCAAGTACCCCTCAAACTTTAACTGGTGGCAGAAGCAGTAGTATAAGTGGTGTGAAGGGAGGCAATAAAACAAGAGAATGTGAGGGAAGGGGGGAGAAAATTCAACCATTAACTGAGAGCCCAGTGACATCACCACCCCCAGCTGCCACTGCCACTACTGCCTTTGCTTCCATCACTGTCACCACCACTGCAGCAGGAGTCAATGCACCTCCCTCGGCTTCTAGCTACTCTTCCACCACCTCCTCTCGTTCTTCCTCCCCTGGAATGTCTCTCACCACTTTTGGTCTCAACTCAGAGGGGCGTGGCATACCTGGGGCCATATTCTTCGCTATGGGATCCGATCAACGCAATAATGGCCGCAGCCCCCAGCCTACTCCAGCCTCAAGGAGGGCCTCAACATCATCAGTGGGGGTTAAGAGTCCCACACCTGACTCTGTAGTAAATAAGGATTCACGACCACCTTCAGGAATCAAGAGTCCACCAGTAAGTGTCAACAACAGCAGTAATGGCAATGTGGGGACTGTAAAGCAGGAGCACTGGTGGTCAGTAGAGGGGAGTGGTGGTGAGCGGCAGAGTGGTGGTAAGCTGGTTAACTCTACATGGGTAAGACTGATGGGTGGACAAGCCAACACTAAGGCAGGTTCAGGACTACCATGGCGCACAGCACGTGCTGTGTCTGGACAGCAACTGGATCAGGCAAGACGAGCATCACACGACGACCCGCCTAACGGTGCTGCCACAGCTACCTTTACCTGTACCCCTGCTGTCAACTCACCTGTCTCCTCCACACTGTCATCAGCTGCCAGCTCAGGTGCATCCTCACCACTCCCATGTCCCACCTCTGTGCCAAATCATGAACTCAAGTCTCTGGCTTCTAAGAATATTTCTTCAGCTATTATGAGCTATGAGTTGGGTAGCAAGTGTGAGGTCAGTAACACAACAATAGGAAGTGATGGTGTGGCAACTCTGACCCGTCGTGACCTGGTGTGTCCTTCCTGCCAGATGCTCTTCCCACCTGACAAACATGTTAATTTCCTTGATCATTTTGAAGCCTGTCGGGGCCCAGAGTATGCTGACCTGTGACCCATCTAAAAACTCTACATATTACCATCAAAAACTATTTGAAACCTGTGTATCTCTTTCTAAATTAGGAGAATACAGTCCTCTGATGTTTGTTAAAATACAATGTCAAAACTTATACCTACCTAAGAATGGTCACTCAAGGTAGCCTAAGGTAATTTAAGATATGCAAATGCAGAATTTGCATTCACAGTTGCACAATGTCAAAGGGGATCTTTTAGTGGGACTATAAGTTTGTCAGTAAGCTCTAAGCATATTACTGTACCTCAGTATTGTAGAGCATGAAATGATAACTTGCATAATATGAAGAAGAATGTTTGTTTCCAGTTGGATGACCAGTGTAATGGTTTCACATATGCCTTATATTGACAGAAAATGCAACTTTGACAATGTAAACCCAAGTACAAAATACATGTACTGTACATACTAATAGATTTACGGTATGAGTTTAAGTTACTGTATTGCAAGACTCTGCAGTTATTTTTTCACACATTATGGTAGCTAAGTAGATATAGCTGGTAGCCATAAAACTAAATGTTCATATAGTATTGTCATAGGCCTTGCATTACTACTGAAATATGGGGCCCCAATACAAAGAACCTTAATTTGTATAAGTTTAATGTGGAGAATGTGGTGCATCACAGTGAATGCACACAACACATCTGTTAGTGTGACTTATCATGAATGTCACACCACACAAAGTGTCTACTACTTGCTCTTGAACAATTTATACAGTACCTTTTTTTATTCTGTGTATCTGTTTAAAAAAATTTCCTATTGCCTGCTCTCATTTACACACCAAACAACCCCTCTAATGTAGAAGTAAATGGACAGGTTATAGATATCTATGACCTGAAAAGAGCAATAGCAAAAGGTTGTCAATAAAGACCCCTCCTCATATAATACTGTACTTATCTTCCACATTCATTTTCACCAGAGATTTTTCCTCTCAGGTGGTTTGCTTTTTCCTTAGTTGCATAAAAAGTTATAAGCAGGATTCACACTGCTTTGGTCTACTGGTACGTACTTTTGTAAAATTGATATAGTGTTATGTATACAGTACAGTAAGATCTCACATCTAACAAGTAATAGGTACCAAAACTACATTCATCACATGTGAATATATAAACATAATACTGTAGGGAAATTCATGAGGTAAAATAAATTGGATTAAAACTATTTTGATACATTAAGGAAGTTAATCATTGGTGTCAATATAGTCATATACATAGTGACATAAAATAATATGTTATACAAGAAGAATTAATGTGGATAAGGCTCTCCGGCCTCTCACAATGTCTTCCAAAGTTTTGTCATCTTTTTATTTGAACCACACAACTGGGATTTTAATATTTTTTTGCATTTGATTCAAATATGGGTTGGTCCTGTAGTATCATTTGATGCAAATTTATTAGATGTGAACTCATTTGACGCGAGATCCCATTGTACAGTACTATTGAACACTAAACAAAGGCATGTCCTTGAGAGCTGTCTTTACACATCCGTACCTTTCTAGGTATATATAGTATTGTGCATCATGGTGTACAGTCAGTTTAATTTTTGTTACAATTGACTTTGCTTACACTGATTCAGTTTTATATTTTGTACTTCAATGTACAGCTCCATATACCGTATATGCTTTATGCAAATGGTAGGTACGGTAACTATTGTACAAAGTCTATGCACCATACTTGTAATAAAATGTAAATACTGTATATGTATAGTATATGAATGTACGACGAATAAGTGTGTGTATAAAAGGCTACAATCTTAGCATACGAGTATAATTATGATACCATTATATTAAATGATTACTGTATGCATTTTCCTAATAATTTAATGGTTGTCTATAATTTTCCCACAGAAATTCTATAAATGTAAATTGTTGGTGAAAATATGCTGTACCGTACTGTATGCATTATATAAATAGGTGCATGCATCAAATTTGCAATGTCAATTTTAAAATGTGTGCCAGAGTCCAAGTTCATATTTCCTTGACAATAAATCCTCCCCTCAAATGTGACCGGTATTGAAGGTTAAGGATGAGAGGGGCAACAAACCAGGAACCGTGATATTTCATTGTATTGCCTTGGTGACTTAAATGATCGTATGAAATAAAGAAATGTCTGTGGAAAGGCGAAATTTCCAATCAGTTTCCTATCAGTTGACAGTTTCAGTTTAGACATTAGTGATATACTGTACACACTACACTAATACCTTAATTTTTTCCACCACAATAAAAACTTACGAAGTATTTCAGGTAAATTATTACAACTGAGTTAGATATATAAGAGAAGTTGTTCAGTCACTTGTGAAAAGAACCAGAGGTATAGAGGAATGTACTGCACTGTAATCACTTCTTAGTCACTTCAATGTCCAGTACTGTAGACTTAACACTAAACACTAACTGTACTGTCACCACTTCACTGCACTGCAGACTTAATACTAAACACTCAACACTAACTGTACAATCACCTCTGTACACACAGACCCGCTGCTTAGCTAGTTCAGTCACAAGAAAGAGGACTTTATATCTGAAATTTGTTATAGGGACGTTCATAATATCAAGGATTTACTGTACAGTATTTGAATAAATACTACACCCATATATATTATTGTAAAAGAAAACATATACTTAGGATCCATACTGTACAAAAAATATCCAAGAAGCATCCCCAACTTATCACAGATAAAACATCCACTAATAAGGAACACGCAATGTATGTCTCCAGCTTATCAGCGAAGCTTCAACCAACATCTATGTGTGTAACAATTTTAATGCTCCTTGGGTTTGTGTTCATTCTTGGAATGGACGGCAGCAAGGCACTCAGGTTGCAGTTGATGCAGAGAGTGGTATGGGCTTTTGGGCCACAACATATTAACCTAACACAGATGCCAACATAAGGTCACTTAAATCTGAAGGGAAAATGCATAGTTCTCTTTCCCATTGCATATCTAAGATATCTTCAAGATTTTTATATCCCAGGGATGGGTGCTAGGGAAGGAGCTTTTACAAGCAATTGTCAATAAGCCTTACAGAAAAATGTTGCTACTGATTACACTTTACACCCGCAAAACTAGTGTCTGACTTCTTACTTAATAAATGGATGAAACACTCAGATCATTATACAAGAGACTTATAGTTACTTTGTTCATTTGGAAAACACATCAAATCAAGGGAATAAAAGGTGTAATTTATATTAGATAATTCTCTATAGACTGCTGCTCACTACAATGATACTTCCTCAAGCTCTGATAGAACTTAAGGACATCAGGATGGGCACGTACACAGCTGGGATCAAAATCAAGGATGCGTAGCCCCTGGAGGTTTTTGGCTCGGGAGAGGGCCACGTATGCCTGTCCAGCCTCAAATACCCGTGACAGGGACACTACCACTACCATCATCACTACCACCACTACAACTACCATCATCACTACCACCACTACAACTACCATCATCACTACCACCACTACAACTGCCATCATCACTACCACCACTACCATCATCACTACCACCACTACAACTACCATCATCACTACCACCACTACAACTACCATCATCACTACCACCACTACCACTACCACCACACAGGGTAGACCAACAGTTGATCCCGTTTTAACTATGAGTCACCATCTTTGGCTCCTGTTGCCTTACTGGGCTGGGGGGAGGAGGGGGGGATGGGGTGGAGGGGGGCAGTGGGGAGAGGGAGGAGGGGGGTAGTGAGCTGGGGGGGTGGAAGGGGTGTAGGGAGAGGGAGGAAGGGGGTAGTGAACTGTGGGGCGGAGGGGGTGGAGAGTGGGAGGAGGGGGGAAGTGGGGAGGGGGGCGGAGGGGGAAGTGGAGGGGGCAGGGGGGAGTGGGAGGGCATGGGACAGTGGTGTGTGTGTGTGTGTGTCAGAATAAAAAATGGACGAAGCAGGAGAAACAGAAAGGGGAAAGAGTAGGTGTATGTGTATATGTGTGTGAAGGAGAAAGAGAAATAGTGTGTGTGTGTGTGTGTGTTGGGTATAGGGTATTAACGGTATAGTAATATGAAATCTCACCTTAGTAGATTTCAGTATTAATAACAATAATAACAACATATGATGTTTGATTTTTAACACAAGAATGAGTCCAGCCGTTTGTTTGTTTTTGTTTTATATACAAGAAAGAACCCAATAATGTATTCATATCATAAGAAAACTAATTTAAGATGACCCCTATAATATTACACCAGGTTCGTGCCCACCGCGATGACTGGGAGGCAGAGAGGAGTGAGAAGCAAGCCACACAGACAGCACTAGCAGAAGCACAAGCCAGGACAGCACTACTTCTACAGGAACTACAACTCACACAGGCCAAGGTGTGTACTATATTTTTTTTTTTTATACTACCACGGCCAAATGTTCCGTGGTCGACGCTTCAGAGACTCGATCAGTCCCTGTAGCCTTCCAATTTTTCTACGGTTCCCTTCCTTTCCTACTGTTTCATTCGTGCATGTTGTTCCTTCTCTCCATAATTATCTCCCTTCTGCTCCCTCATACTACATAGCTTGGTCTTCTTTCATCCTCTTCAATTCTGCTGTGTGACTACAAGGTCTTTCTGGCCTTGCATAGTATTCTTTTCCTGCTTAATTAAAGGGGATAGAACAGTGGTAGTATATCTGGAGTAACTGATTTCTCCAAACTATTCCAAGCAACAGGCCACCAATGTTTTGTTCATCTGGTCCCATATCCTGGCATACTTTGGAGGAATCTAGGCTCTCTAATGTACCAAAGGTCATACCATAATTAATAATACTGTTGATTAGTTGGCAGATAGTGAGAGTAAGCGTGGTGTGTGCTGGCGATGTGGTGCTGGTGTGGTGGTCGGGAGTAACAGGATAAATGGCTCTACCCCTCGTAATAACAGCAGCAGCAATCCTCCCAGTGCCCCTCACAGTCTCCAAGCATCACCTGTGCCAGCCCCTTCACCTGCACCCTCAGGAGTATCACCCACACCCCTACAAGACCAACCACAGGTCAGTCAGTAGTAATCTCAAAGACGGGCTAGATAGGTAATTTGGGTACAACTTTGGAGATTGAAAGAGTCAAGAGTTGTGGCAATTAATGAGCACTGAACTGAAGGATAAGACAACAGTTGTTAAAAAAGAAAACTGAGCTGGTGAAAGAGATAGCGAGTTGCATAGATAAACACTAGATGAATTGGGCTGCCATTGTCAGTATGTTACTAATAAACTCCCTTCCACAGGCTCCTCTGAAGGGATGGATACCGGTATCAATGTTGCACCAGATAGCATTCAGTGGGACCACACCAGAACACCAGAGCCCTGTGGTACAGGCCCCTTCCCGCCCCACTTCACTCAACACCCATACACCAAGCCCCCGCACCAGCACTACCCCTACACGGGAAGCTATCACTATCA
Organism: Petrolisthes cinctipes; assembly: GCA_033782935.1. NCBI lineage: Eukaryota > Metazoa > Arthropoda > Malacostraca > Decapoda > Porcellanidae > Petrolisthes > Petrolisthes cinctipes. The sequence continues at coordinate 18,301 of JAWQEG010004878.1, forward strand.
ATGATGACAAGAGGCGCTATGAAGCCATGGGAGCAAGACCTAAGGTGGCATTGGGGACTGGCAAAGGACGGGGGATGGTGGAGGAGGTTGTGAGAGGTTTGGAGGAGGCAGGAGCTGAGGGAACAGGGAAGGGGTTGGGATCGGTGGAGGATGAAAGTACAGCCAAGCACCGAGCTCGATCCATCCTGGCCAGTGCCATTCCAGTAAGCCCAGTGTCGAGCGGCCCTGCCCCACCTTTCCCCACAACCTTGGCTAAATCACCATCCACCCCTGTTATAGCCAAAGGCTATGTCCCTATCACCTCCACTGTCCTCACGCCTGTCAACTTCCGTCCACCATTTGTGGCTCACAAACGTCCCTCTGCCATTAAGCAGGCCGCCCTCCAGGCTCAACAACAAAGTGACTCCCCTGTCTCAACACCCAACACACATACAATCAACAAAAGTATATCAGGGAAAAACACCCAGAGTATTTCTGATGACAAGACCAGCAATCTGCAGCAACGGTCAGGTTCAGTGAAGGAAGGGAAGACGAACAAGAGTGGAAGTAGTAAGAGTCGTAGCAGCATGGGTGGCAGTAAAGCTGCAGGACGAGGGAACAACAAGGGAAGCCAAATTGAATGTATGACCACACCCACAACAACTGTCACCTCCTCCTCACCAACTCTCGCTCCGACCACCACTACTACTACCTCGACCACCACCGCAACCAGAACTGTCCATTCCCAAGATAATCCTGTCCCAGTCTTAGCACAACCGACCCCAATCCCCAATCAACCCTCAAGTACCCCTCAAACTTTAACTGGTGGCAGAAGCAGTAGTATAAGTGGTGTGAAGGGAGGCAATAAAACAAGAGAATGTGAGGGAAGGGGGGAGAAAATTCAACCATTAACTGAGAGCCCAGTGACATCACCACCCCCAGCTGCCACTGCCACTACTGCCTTTGCTTCCATCACTGTCACCACCACTGCAGCAGGAGTCAATGCACCTCCCTCGGCTTCTAGCTACTCTTCCACCACCTCCTCTCGTTCTTCCTCCCCTGGAATGTCTCTCACCACTTTTGGTCTCAACTCAGAGGGGCGTGGCATACCTGGGGCCATATTCTTCGCTATGGGATCCGATCAACGCAATAATGGCCGCAGCCCCCAGCCTACTCCAGCCTCAAGGAGGGCCTCAACATCATCAGTGGGGGTTAAGAGTCCCACACCTGACTCTGTAGTAAATAAGGATTCACGACCACCTTCAGGAATCAAGAGTCCACCAGTAAGTGTCAACAACAGCAGTAATGGCAATGTGGGGACTGTAAAGCAGGAGCACTGGTGGTCAGTAGAGGGGAGTGGTGGTGAGCGGCAGAGTGGTGGTAAGCTGGTTAACTCTACATGGGTAAGACTGATGGGTGGACAAGCCAACACTAAGGCAGGTTCAGGACTACCATGGCGCACAGCACGTGCTGTGTCTGGACAGCAACTGGATCAGGCAAGACGAGCATCACACGACGACCCGCCTAACGGTGCTGCCACAGCTACCTTTACCTGTACCCCTGCTGTCAACTCACCTGTCTCCTCCACACTGTCATCAGCTGCCAGCTCAGGTGCATCCTCACCACTCCCATGTCCCACCTCTGTGCCAAATCATGAACTCAAGTCTCTGGCTTCTAAGAATATTTCTTCAGCTATTATGAGCTATGAGTTGGGTAGCAAGTGTGAGGTCAGTAACACAACAATAGGAAGTGATGGTGTGGCAACTCTGACCCGTCGTGACCTGGTGTGTCCTTCCTGCCAGATGCTCTTCCCACCTGACAAACATGTTAATTTCCTTGATCATTTTGAAGCCTGTCGGGGCCCAGAGTATGCTGACCTGTGACCCATCTAAAAACTCTACATATTACCATCAAAAACTATTTGAAACCTGTGTATCTCTTTCTAAATTAGGAGAATACAGTCCTCTGATGTTTGTTAAAATACAATGTCAAAACTTATACCTACCTAAGAATGGTCACTCAAGGTAGCCTAAGGTAATTTAAGATATGCAAATGCAGAATTTGCATTCACAGTTGCACAATGTCAAAGGGGATCTTTTAGTGGGACTATAAGTTTGTCAGTAAGCTCTAAGCATATTACTGTACCTCAGTATTGTAGAGCATGAAATGATAACTTGCATAATATGAAGAAGAATGTTTGTTTCCAGTTGGATGACCAGTGTAATGGTTTCACATATGCCTTATATTGACAGAAAATGCAACTTTGACAATGTAAACCCAAGTACAAAATACATGTACTGTACATACTAATAGATTTACGGTATGAGTTTAAGTTACTGTATTGCAAGACTCTGCAGTTATTTTTTCACACATTATGGTAGCTAAGTAGATATAGCTGGTAGCCATAAAACTAAATGTTTATATAGTATTGTCATAGGCCTTGCATTACTACTGAAATATGGGGCCCCAATACAAAGAACCTTAATTTGTATAAGTTTAATGTGGAGAATGTGGTGCATCACAGTGAATGCACACAACACATCTGTTAGTGTGACTTATCATGAATGTCACACCACACAAAGTGTCTACTACTTGCTCTTGAACAATTTATACAGTACCTTTTTTTATTCTGTGTATCTGTTTAAAAAAATTTCCTATTGCCTGCTCTCATTTACACACCAAACAACCCCTCTAATGTAGAAGTAAATGGACAGGTTGTAGATATCTATGACCTGAAAAGAGCAATAGCAAAAGGTTGTCAATAAAGACCCCTCCTCATATAATACTGTACTTATCTTCCACATTCATTTTCACCAGAGATTTTTCCTCTCAGGTGGTTTGCTTTTTCCTTAGTTGCATAAAAAGTTATAAGCAGGATTCACACTGCTTTGGTCTACTGGTACGTACTTTTGTAAAATTGATATAGTGTTATGTATACAGTACAGTAAGATCTCACATCTAACAAGTAATAGGTACCAAAAATACATTCATCACATGTGAATATATAAACATAATACTGTAGGGAAATTCATGAGGTAAAATAAATTGGATTAAAACTATTTTGATACATTAAGGAAGTTAATCATTGGTGTCAATATAGTCATATACATAGTGACATAAAATAATATGTTATACAAGAAGAATTAATGTGGATAAGGCTCTCCGGCCTCTCACAATGTCTTCCAAAGTTTTGTCATCTTTTTATTTGAACCACACAACTGGGATTTTAATATTTTTTTGCATTTGATTCAAATATGGGTTGGTCCTGTAGTATCATTTGATGCAAATTTATTAGATGTGAACTCATTTGACGCGAGATCCCATTGTACAGTACTATTGAACACTAAACAAAGGCATGTCCTTGAGAGCTGTCTTTACACATCCGTACCTTTCTAGGTATATATAGTATTGTGCATCATGGTGTACAGTCAGTTTAATTTTTGTTACAATTGACTTTGCTTACACTGATTCAGTTTTATATTTTGTACTTCAATGTACAGCTCCATATACCGTATATGCTTTATGCAAATGGTAGGTACGGTAACTATTGTACAAAGTCTATGCACCATACTTGTAATAAAATGTAAATACTGTATATGTATAGTATATGAATGTACGACGAATAAGTGTGTGTATAAAAGGCTACAATCTTAGCATACGAGTATAATTATGATACCATTATATTAAATGATTACTGTATGCATTTTCCTAATAATTTAATGGTTGTCTATAATTTTCCCACAGAAATTCTATAAATGTAAATTGTTGGTGAAAATATGCTGTACCGTACTGTATGCATTATATAAATAGGTGCATGCATCAAATTTGCAATGTCAATTTTAAAATGTGTGCCAGAGTCCAAGTTCATATTTCCTTGACAATAAATCCTCCCCTCAAATGTGACCGGTATTGAAGGTTAAGGATGAGAGGGGCAACAAACCAGGAACCGTGATATTTCATTGTATTGCCTTGGTGACTTAAATGATCGTATGAAATAAAGAAATGTCTGTGGAAAGGCGAAATTTCCAATCAGTTTCCTATCAGTTGACAGTTTCAGTTTAGACATTAGTGATATACTGTACACACTACACTAATACCTTAATTTTTTCCACCACAATAAAAACTTACGAAGTATTTCAGGTAAATTATTACAACTGAGTTAGATATATAAGAGAAGTTGTTCAGTCACTTGTGAAAAGAACCAGAGGTATAGAGGAATGTACTGCACTGTAATCACTTCTTAGTCACTTCAATGTCCAGTACTGTAGACTTAACACTAAACACTAACTGTACTGTCACCACTTCACTGCACTGCAGACTTAATACTAAACACTCAACACTAACTGTACAATCACCTCTGTACACACAGACCCACTGCTTAGCTAGTTCAGTCACAAGAAAGAGGACTTTATATCTGAAATTTGTTATAGGGACGTTCATAATATCAAGGATTTACTGTACAGTATTTGAATAAATACTACAGCCATATATATTATTGTAAAAGAAAACATATACTTAGGATCCATACTGTACAAAAAATATCCAAGAAGCATCCCCAACTTATCACAGATAAAACATTCCACTAATAAGGAACACGCAATGTATGTCTCCAGCTTATCAGCGAAGCTTCAACCAACATCTATGTGTGTAACAATTTTAATGCTCCTTGGGTTTGTGTTCATTCTTGGAATGGACGGCAGCAAGGCACTCAGGTTGCAGTTGATGCAGAGAGTGGTATGGGCTTTTGGGCCACAACATATTAACCTAACACAGATGCCAACATAAGGTCACTTAAATCTGAAGGGAAAATGCATAGTTCTCTTTCCCATTGCATATCTAAGATATCTTCAAGATTTTTATATCCCAGGGATGGGTGCTAGGGAAGGAGCTTTTACAAGCAATTGTCAATAAGCCTTACAGAAAAATGTTGCTACTGATTACACTTTACACCCGCAAAACTAGTGTCTGACTTCTTACTTAATAAATGGATGAAACACTCAGATCATTATACAAGAGACTTATAGTTACTTTGTTCATTTGGAAAACACATCAAATCAAGGGAATAAAAGGTGTAATTTATATTAGATAATTCTCTATAGACTGCTGCTCACTACAATGATACTTCCTCAAGCTCTGATAGAACTTAAGGACATCAGGATGGGCACGTACACAGCTGGGATCAAAATCAAGGATGCGTAGCCCCTGGAGGTTTTTGGCTCGGGAGAGGGCCACGTATGCCTGTCCAGCCTCAAATACCCGTGACAGGGACATCTCTGCACAGTCCAATGTCATGCCCTGCAAAGATCATTATCATAGTCAAAAGTTATTATCCCTAACCACACTTAAGTCCACTGCTAGACAAACATAATTCCCCTTTTCTTTTGTCTGTTGTTAGTTGACTCATGCCCATCCCAATAAATATGTTAACATCATAATTATTATCTGGTCTATTCTTTTGATGGCCTTACATTTTCATTTCATTCCTGTATTGTCATTCAGCCACACTCAAAGTCCATCTCTTATCCCTCCTATGTAATACATAACCTCACCAATGTACTTTTCTTTTCCTTGTGATCCAGAGATCCTTAATATCTGCCCTCTTCTTATACTATGATCCATTTGTTTCTGTATTCATAATTTTATTTGCTGTTTCAAAAGTCTTTACTCTTTGATCGATATGTTAAAACATGTAGAACACACTCAGTAAAGTATTTCTATGCTTGTTTGTATAGTAGGTCAGTTTTATATTGGAATGCAGTTCCTGTTGATAAGAATTGAGGTCTTTGTTCAGTGATTAAAGAATCTCTTGCTTGTTTTCACCTTCTTCCGGTACTGTAATATGGGGTACCTCAATTATAAATATAAGTATAAAGTACCCGTACAATTTCCATTGTTGCTACTACCTTGTAACTGACCTGTGACTTGTGGATGGAAAATGCCCAGGCCAACTTGAGAGGCAGCTGTCGACGGGTGAGGCTAATACCACCAGGAACCCTCACTGTCCATTTATCGTACTTTATCTCTGTTGTTTGACCACACAGGAACCTCACTATAGGGTAGCCTGCAATCAGTGTCAAGTGCCACCTATAAAATCCCATGTACAGTACAGTACTCATCTCACACACAACACTTACTGCACTCTACTAAAAAAGTTAGGGGGTGAAAATATTAACTTGCTTCAATGAGCTTTGTAAACATTTTAATTATTTTAAAGCCTTGCCAACTGTGCTTCTTTGTCTCCACTTGAATTTTAAAATAGAATATATTAAAAATTATATGGTTAAAAGAGAATAACAAAAGGCTGAATAAAGATAGGTTTACACATACGCGAATAAGCTTCTGACGCCTCTAGGAATAAGCAAACTTTTGAATGAAATCCTTATTCGGGTCCTTCCGCAGTGATTCAGGTGCTTCGTCGGCAGTTCATGTACCGCCACGAAAAGTTGGTGAGCATCCCAACTTTTCATGACGGATACCGAATAAAAGAGTTATAAAGGAACCACAGGTGCATCTACGGTTCATCTACGGTTCAAAGTAAGGATTTTGTAAAGGCTTAAATATTTGCTTTCGTTATGCAGATATATGCCTGCCACTATTCATATGGCCATAATTACACAGCCGTCTTTTTGGGGTTAAGGGGATAATACACTTTTGGTTCATTGAAGTGCCTTGATTCCTCTAAAGTATACCAATAAACAGGACCAGATTAACAAAATTAAGGTGGCCTATTGCTTAGTATAGTTTGAAGAATCAATTGCTCCAGATATACCAAGACTGTACTAATCCCTTAAACATTGAAGTTATATTAATTTTTTTTATATCCACCTGAGTGCAAAGGAAAATATTAAATGTGTCACGTTTGTCACATTCAGTCCATAATAAATATTGTGTGTTTACAATAATTACATGAAATGATTTTGTTAACTTGTTGACCTACTTAACTCTACCCTGTTCCTCTTACCTTCTCCTCCATTCTTGAAACCTGTGATGACCCCACGTGCACCATTGACCAGCCCACGAGCCACATCCATATTCTTGGTCAGCATCACCTGTGTACCAATCTTCAGTTCCAGACTACTTGTTACTGGAGTCTGACTATCAAGAGTTTTGGCCAAACTTGGGTCACTATCAAGTGACTGGAACACTTGTGCAACTCCTGTGAGATCAAGAACACAAGAACAGTTTATCAACAAGAGTACAGTCGGCCTCAGGAATTCGTATACACCACTATGACATCAAGGATTTGTCCCTCACATTTCTCTTACATACTCTTTCACTCTGTTCTGCCATCTAACAGGATGCAATGCATACTACAAAGCCATTTCATTTATCACATGATCAGTGTAGGAACAGGCCTATATTTAGCAATAAATTACTGATCTACAACAACAAAATTGTGCCCAAGAAAGATACTGTTTGTACCTGGGAGTTTGTCAAGGTGTTGGCGATTGATGTGCTCCACATCCTCTCTGTGAGTACAGAGACGAGTGGCTTTGATACCATCCCTCTCCACAAAGTTCTTCTCAGTCTCTCTAAGCCGTTCCACTATCTTATCTGGACACCTGCAACATCAAAATTAAATTACATCTGGTGATAGTGATAGTGACATGAAAATGATAATTATGTGCACAGTGGAAATGATGGGGATATGATTCTTATGGTCTTTATGGTAGGTGGATAGAGAAGATGTGCAGAAGTTAGTGATGATGGGACAAAAGATGTTTACCGAGGTACAGTATATGGTAGGTGAGTAGAAAAGTTGTAAAGCAGGTACAGGTAGTAGATGCGGTGGGTTGTAGTTATTTGCTTATCATAGTGGGTAGTGATGATTGGGTAATATGATTTTATTTTTATCGTATAGTAAAGAAAGTGGACCCCCACTTCACACAACTTCTATACCAACACATATCACCACTACTCTCACTACAAAACATCACCATTACACCCTTCACACATCTTTACTACCCACAACACATCATCACTACACACACTTATCACACCAACCTCTCAACACCTTCACTTTCCACTACACATCACTATTACCCCCACTTCACACATCTTCACTACCCACCACCAATATCCCCATTTCTCACATCTTCACTACCCACCACCAATACCCCCACTTCACACATCTTCACTACCCACCACCAATACCCCACTTCACAAATCTTCACTACCTACCACCAATACCCCCACTTCACACATCTTCACTACCCACCACCAATACCCCCATTTCTCACATCTTATGTATTACCGTAAAACTCCCTAACTTCGAACTGCGCCATAACTTCGGAGATTTCGCGAAAAAATTTAATAATTCAACTGTACTGGAAGAGAGTGCTATATTTGCAAAAAAATAAAGATGGTGTTAGTTAGGGGAATGTTCAAAGACTATTATGTATAAATTCTATTACAATAGCTTGAATGTGTGTGGGTGAAAATATTTGACAAATGCAATCCCTCAAAATACTCGGCCCATCTCCTCTCAACTGCCTTCTTCTCAACCAGCATGGTACCATTCTCTGCTTTCACCCTTTCCTCTTTCCCTGATATCCCTTTCCTTATCCTCTTGACTTCCTTCCAGAACATTTTCATATTTTCCTGGAAATTTTCAGTTAACTTCCCCCCCACCTATCATCTTTAGCATATGTATAATATGTAATCAATGTTTTTAAAACTGGAGTTCTGGCTTGACTACTATAGTTTATAAAAATATTTTGTAGCCTCTCTATTGTCAGGTATAATATAAAACTTTCTTCTGCAAGGAAAGCGAAAGTAGCCATAGGATCACCAGAATGGAAACATCTGACAGCCCAATTTTCAATAAACAATTTTTTAATTACATAACAGAACGTGTAGTGTTGGCTGTGGTGGCAAGTGAGGTGGGTGACATTGAAGTTGAGACAATGTTGAACAGACTGACAACATGGAGTGTGGAAGCCCTCACAGTCCACATGACTGTCAACACTATTATCATGGAGTAGCTTGATGATTATCTATATACTAATATGTGGATGCATCCGGGAAATAGTCGCCCTCTAATTACCTGTTGTTCAAATCTTGAAGATAAATAGGGTATTGTGCAAGTTCAGAGTGCTATGGGTGACTGTGGTCAACCGCTGCATATGTACATTGCAATCAATGTGGGTCGTGAGTGCTGGTGTGTTCTCTCACCCGACTTACTCAATATGATACATTTGCTTCGGAATCAGAGCCTGAGGAAAGTGACACAGATTAAAAGCAAAACAAACTGGAAGCAGCGTCCAGATATGTTGGTGCCCCGTGTGCGACCATCAAAAGTACCAGTTAGACATCATACCACCTCATATTGGAACCATAACATAGAGGATGCATACTGGAGGTTGAGAGATTCTAAAGAGGCCACATATATGATGAGACGAACAGTATACTTTTACTTGGGCCTAGCCGTCTCTAACGATGGCTTTAGTCTACTAGCAGGGTTTGACTTTCAGAACCGGATACACATGGCAGTCGGGCGACTAAGCTTCAATCACCCTTTGTTTGTGGTGATACAGAATGAGTTGAAGGTAAAAGAATTTTTGGTTAGTATGAGGCCATACTTGGCAAAACTGAATGATATTGAGATGCAGGAGTTTCTGTAGTACTTTGTGCGTGCCAACAACATTAGGAGAGATGAAGCTAGAGATATAGTGTATGGAAACCTGTCATTGCGAGTGAGGGCCTACAATCAATTGTGTCAGCTGCCTTTGCCATACATTCAGCAGCACACTCCACCGTTCCTCTCCATCATCATCAGCTACATTTACCCCATATTAAGGACCAAGGTATCACAATGCATTTGACACACTGCTGTGATACACTGACATATATACACAGAAAATCTTTTTAAAGAATTATCTGAAGATCTCTCAACAGGTAAACTGAGGTGGTGAATTGATAGATAGTCAAATGCATAAACAGAACCTACTATAGACTAACCATTGACAGTAAACCCTCTGTAAATAAGACTGCTTAGCAGAAGTTCGGTAAAGCCAATATCCAGCTTGTACCTACTGATCCAGAATATCCAGCTTTTACCTATTGATCCAGCTTATTTTTGGTTAATACGAGAACAGGCTGGATGGTAGAGAGCTTGAACTGGTGTTGGGCATTGTTTGACTGAGGACAGAAAAGTCTGGAATGTGACTGGCTTCACCAGACTTTCTCCAGTTCATAGAGAGACAGTTCAATCCAGCTCAAGTCTGGTTTAGCGAGGATTTACTGTACTATACATCAACCCTTAAAAGATGGGTGGCCGCATTTACATACATTGCCTGCCATTGACAAAAAAGATGAGTGTCCGCATTTGTCGACACACCACTTCGTATTCAAGGAGCATTCAGTGCCATACTTAGCAAGGCCATTACTAGAAAAGCACATCTCCCACACCAATCATCCAATCACATTAGTCTTTGTCATGATAAGATTGTCTTTCGCTTGCTTGATGGGCTGCCTCAGCTTGTGTGTTAATAGTACTCTGAGCTCATCATATTTCATTTCTCCTCTTGTAGGAAGTCTTGTCGGCAAATATTAAAGCAATACTAAGTGAGTTTTCACACTACTATAAGTCTGAGTCAATCTGTTAGCTGTTCAACTATCATTCCTTTTCATGGTCTCCTAAATATCTTTCAATCCCTCAATCTATATTCTCCTAATGTCCTAATGTTGTACATGACTTAATTTTTATTAATTTGTGGTCTCCTTTAAATTAGTGAAACAGTTTTCTAAATGAATAACCCAAACTGTGCAAACAAGGTCACCATTCACCTTCCTCTGCGCACCTCCTGCAAGATATCAATGAACTCTGGGTCATCCTGCCTCTTGACATCAGTTAATTCTAAGGTAAGAGTGATGGAAGAGTCCCAAGCAGATGTCTGAAAGCAAAATATCCTCTTTTCCCCATGCCGAGTGACAGGGGGCAACTGCAGGAAGTCTCCACAGAAGATGAGCTGGATCCCACCAAATGGTTTCTCATTTCCACGGATCATCCTCCCAACAGCTTCCAGTTTCTGTGGGTTTAATGTGGTGGTGAGAACAGTGCAAGGGGAAGAAGGTTAGGGAAAATAATATCAGAATTAATTGTCACTCTTTCCATAACTTTTCAAAGGCAATATTCTGTTCCAACAAATATTTCTGGTGACAATTTTCAACAGCTTCTAGCAGGACTTGTTTCAAACAGCTAATGTTGGGAGAGGTGGGCAGCAACATATAGGGCTACCAGTATCATCCATCCTTACTCAGCTGTAATTTTCAAAATTCAGTCTTACACTGTTTAACCATATTTGATTGACTGACCTATGAAATGGGTAAAAGGTATTCTACCAAGCAAGGTTATAACTACTGTAGCCCACAGAGGTTAGCCACAGCAAAAGTGTTTTCTGTCCTTGCTCAATCAAACCCTCCCCTTCCATTTGCATTCCTCTCCTTCATGGAACGGTAGTGTACTCTTTCACCCTGTTCACACAGAAACAAAAATGTAAAATTCAAGAAACTGATTTTAGTCTTATTTCATTCCCAGACCTTGATTGCTACTGTAGTTACATATTTTATTGTCTCCTAAAACTGGGGTAATCAGGTCAGCCCCAGATACATAACAAACATATCAATGGAATTATTTTTATTTATTATATTTAAATTATCATTTAAATTTACCCAAGAATACTCTCATCTCAATACAACATATTACACTGCTATACAGTATAAATTCCATCTGGTGGGTTTCCTGGTGGTAAGGAGTTAATAGGCCCCCAGTAAAACACTGCCAAATGAGGTGGAGTTTCCATGAGGGATCATAGCATCACTCCATAGAAATAAAAAATATGAAACAATAAGAAAGTGTTTTACGGCCTAGGTCATTCCAAAACACCTAAAATTAACTTCAGCCAAGAAGGCTAGTGATGACTTTAACAATGCATAATGTACACTAATTATCAAAAACACTCTTTCAATGTTATGCAATGCCCCATAAAATCACACAGCACACACCTTAAAGAACCCGCCATCAACCATTGAAATTTCATCGACAATGAGATGGCGACACCTCTTCCACTGCTGGGCAACTACCTTCCTAGATGCTAGCTGGAAGCACTGCTGGAGTGGTGCTTGTCCGCTTCCTATTCCTGAAATACATAAAGTTGTTTTCTATCTTTATATATTTTCTTAAAGCCAGATAGAGCAGTGTTAAAAGAAAGTAATAATTGGCACAGTATGTTGCAAAAACAGAACACAACCTGAGTGGCTTTTATCTGTCATGGTACTGTCACATTAGCTTTTCTCTACTGGCCCGTTTGGCATCCTTCCACTTCACAATTCTGTACACAATACGGACACTGCATGAAAAGAGGCCTTGTTCTTCTGACTCTTATTTGGCCTTTATAAAACCCTTGCTGAGCAGTACTTCAGTTATGGTTGTGTCAGTAGACGCTTTTTCAAATAACTATACATTTTAAGGCAAATATTGCCACTATAATACAAAATAACACATTTATTTATGTAGTATAAAGATACTATAGTAGAGACTCTGGTCACAGATGCCAATAGAAGACAAACACATCTGAATGCCAGTCTATATCAACTTTAACTTCTACATTCCTTATAATGTGCACATGACCCGACTTTCAAATTCCTATGAAACTCAGTGGGTTTCCCTATTAGATTTATCAAAGCAATATACTGCAATTTACATTAAAAATTTATTAATGTATTAATCTTCTGGAGTTGAAACCCAAGTATCCTTTCCAGTTTGCAAAATCCACAAGAATATAAATTAAGCCAACACATATCAGGACCTACCAGCAAAAGCATGTAGTGTAGTGCCCCCAATCTGACAGGCAGCTACACCAGTGCTGGCAGTGACAAAGGTAACATCTGGTGGCAGAGCTCCTATAATCCGCCGAAGTAGAAAGCTTTTACCTGTTCCGGCACTCCCTGTCAAAAGAAATGTCTTTACAATACTGTACTATGAAAACTGTACATTTATTGTATGAACTAGAAATAAATAAAAATATCCAGTACAGTATTGTGCTGAACTGCTAGCATAACCTTAAGGTCCCCATTAATTGTATTACTGCTGTTGCTGTTGAAGTTCCACAGGGTGTCTGGCCAAACAACCCTGAGTCCCTGAGGAAGGTCATGAGTTGGACTGGGCTTTTCCACAGGGTTCTCATAGAGTGCTATAGTGGTACAGCACTTGGTCAAAGCAGAGTCTAGGTTAAATGGTCTAGGAGGTGGCCTGGAATATTTTAACTTTTACCATGCCACTTTTGGGGAATATGTTGGCTGTCCCCACTCCCCCATATAAAATCATAATATATAATCTAGCTAAGTTAGCCTAGCTGCAGTTCTTACACCCCTTGGTGGGGCTATATGGTTTATGGATGCTACCTTTACCATTTTTTCAACTATAAGTTATTTTTAGATCTCTGCAAAATCTGAATCTTATAAGATATATGCACTGTGCTTGAACTAACAAACAAGAGGATACTAGCAGATAACCCTAAATAGTTAAAAATGTTCACAATATTCTATACCGTATCTTTGGTGCCAATATGGAATCTGAAGTAAGATACTCGTACATTGGGTAAAAAGAGTTTACTGGGTTGCAATCCTCTTCATAAAAGTTTTCCAAATACTTCAAGAAAAATATAAACATCAGTGCCAAAAAATGATGTAAAAAGGCTAAGAGATCCAAAAGGCACTAAGATGTAAAGGTTAAGTATTGCATTCCTGTAAATAGAGAAGGTTACACCTACCAGTAAAAAAGACATTATGGCCACCCTGTACTGCCTGCAACACACTCTTCTGTTCAGCGGTGAGTGTTACAGGGTTCAGAAAACGTGAAACTTTTGGCTTCACTGGTGTTGAGTCCTGGAGATGGAAAATACTGTACAGTAATCTTTTAAGGTGGCATTATCATCTAATCTAGGGCCTCAATTATCTAATGGTAATCAAAATAGAAATGTCATCCAATAATAAAATTTCAAACATCTGATAATGAACAATACCTTAATGTCCCTCTTCCGTTTAGTGGAGACAGGAGACTCCCCGGGTACATTTGAGTTTTTCTCCTTCAGGGGCAGCTGACCACTGTTTCCTCTCAGAGAGGAGTATTCCTGGATAAAAGAGTGGTATCCTTTAATTGCATAGACTGTTAAAAAATTAGAAATTAATTAATTTGTTCTAACCACTCACAGTACAAAAACTTACTTTAAATGTTAATGGACTGATCTCCTCAAAAGACTTGGGCAGTGTGGAAAGAAGACGTGTCCTAGCACTGACTCCCTCTGTGCCATTCTCTGTACCCATCACTGCTTTCTTACTTGCTAGCATTCTCAGGAACACCAGCAGCTGATTTGGGGGTGCATTGGAGATCATTAGGTTCATATTGGCTTCACGGAGGCAGACAGTGGCTTTGCCTTCCTTCATGAAGCGCTTGTGCAGCTGAAGTTCTCCCTTCACTTGATACTGGAAGGAGTGTTTGGGACTCTCCACAAGGATGATCATGTCCCTGCATACAAAGATATTTCAATCACTCTCGCATACATGGCGGGTGCATATACAGTACTGTAAATGAATTATTAAAATTTTTGTTGCAGCACTCAAGTACAGTTCTACAGCACTTCATATAAAGTACAGTATGATTGATAAACATATACAGGTGCCTATATAATTATTATTATACAGTATGTGGATAGTTAATCAATAAATTATGATGGCAAGTCAATTTCTTTTTTATGACTGTAGCCCATAATACCTGAATCAAACATAGCCACCATGCCATGCAAAGCCTTATCACAGCTCTCAATGAACCAAGATGGTTAGGTTATTTCAAGTTAGGTCTGGCACACTACACTGTGGTAAACTTTTATATTTTTTCACAAAATAAGTATAATTAAAATAATTAAAATCAAGCAATGGACTTAGGTTAAAATCAGAATTTTGCTCTGATGGTATTGTAGGTGACATAGAAAATGAAGGGAGTGGCCCTTTTTATTATGTATACAGTACCAGGTCTTGTTATTTAATATTCACTCCATGTTGCTTCTGCTCTGGTTAGTTCTATAATAGGGCACTCCCAGGAGGGAAGGAGATGAACACTATACAACAGATAGATGGATAATTTTTCCAATTTCCCCGTATTGCCTGAGGTGATGTGAGCAATACTTTAAGGGTTTTGGCGCCCTTTCGGCCCCAGCCACTAGCTTTCAGTTCTTCAACTGTCCCTCCTTTCTTCCTATTTCCTTTTTGCTTGCTGACACACCTCTGTCACCTTTTTCTGGTGCTATATGACTTCACTGTTGCAGCACCTAATATCAATCAATCAAGCAATCAATCTTTCCAATTTGCAGCCTATATCATGGACAAATTCCTTATAAACAAGCATCTTAGCTACCCTGAAAGCAATCGACAATATCCTTACAAACAAATGTTTTAGTTAACCTGAATTCAATGGACAAAATCATCACAAACAAACATCTTAGCTAACCTGAATTCAATGGACAAAATCATCACAAATAAACATCTTAGTTAACCTGAATTCAATGGACAAAATCATCACAAACGTCTTACGGTAACTAACCTGAATTTGTTACGACCCAAAATGAGCTTGACTTTCTTGTGCGTGACGGAGTGCTTGATGGTGGCGGCATTCGGGTGAAGGGTCTCCACGGTGAGGGAACATTGTAGTGCCGGGGCTTGTAGTGATGGCTCCTTCTTTGGGGTCTCCATGCTGAAACAAAATTGATTGATTGATTGATATTAGGTACCACAACAGCGAGGTCATACGGCGCCCGAGGAAGAAGGAGATTAAGATTGATTGATTGATTGATATTAGGCTCTGCAACAGTGAGGTCATACGGCGCCCGAGGAAGAAGGAGATTAAGATTGATTGATTGATTGATATTAGGCTCTGCAACAGTGAGGTCATACGGCGCCCGAGGAAGAAGGAGATTAAAATTGATTTATTGATTGATATTAGGCTCTGCAACAGTGAGGTCATATGGCGCCCGAGGAAGAAAGGAGATTAAGATTGATTGATTGATTGATATTAGGCTCTGCAACAGTGAGGTCATACGGCACCCGAGGAAGAAGGAGATTAAGATTGATTGATTGATTGATATTAGGCTCTGCAACAGTGAGGTCATATGGCGCCCGAGAAATAAGTTTACCCAAAAAAGTAAATAAATAATAAAAAAAAGATCAGTTTAAAAAATAACGCATGTATGGCTTTGGACTTTTTAAAATTAACTTCACTTTAGATATTATAAACCATATATATTACCAAACTTCTCGGTATATATTTATTGTCTTTGCCACCTCAGTACACCAATCAAAGTATCTAAAGTCTAAAAAAGTCGACTATATACTCACATTATTATATTATAGAGTATTTAAAAAGCGTCAGTGATGGAGCGAGAAGCCTTTTAAACCTCTCTTTAATTAAAAATGGCCGCCATCGTCATCAACATATGTTTTAATATTTTCAACGGCTCCTCTGTGACTCTCATTTATCCTATTTTTTTTTAGTTTTATGTTTTTATTCATAACTATAGCATGCTGGTTTATTTTTTATATAATTACAACTATTTAAGGGGGTGCGGGAATAGGGGGACAGGCTTGGAGGGGGTAGAAAGCCTGTCCCCCTATTCCCGCACCCCCCTAACCCACCCACCGACCCCCAAGCCTATCCCCCTACTCTCGCACCCCCCCCCCCCAAGCCTGTCCCACTATTCCCGCACCCCCTTAAATCATCTCCCTATATTGTGTGTACTGACTATACTAATTATTTTAAAATGTGCATCTTTTCTCATCTGTTAATTAATTTATTGCCACAAATATTGTCCGGTGGAGTCTCCCTATCTGAATTACCAACTGTTACTTGGTTTTCCAATACTTGCCGTGTTATAATATGAATGATGCATGTTATGTTCTTAGTCTGAGTGTATGTAACAATGGATATGTTACACTGTGCAACAATGAATAATGAACAACAGTAACTTGTATAAATGGGTTCTATTATTATACTCTCATAGGTATAGTAATAACCAAATAGTACATACATTATTTGGTTCATATGACCATATATATGAAGACAGGAATCAGTCACCACTCTCCAGACTAATTTAAGTTCACATAAAAGTCTAGTGTGAGAAAATCTCTTTCAAGCAACCTTTTATGACTTTTACAATTTTTTGTTTTGTTTTAATTAGAATGATTATTCCTGCTAGGCTTGGTATGTAGTATGTCCTGAGGAAAAATATGTGTCACCACTGAGCTGTCTGAGTGAGAACAGAGGCATTTTAAGGTGCAATACTTTTAACTGTCTGTGATTTGCCTAGTGTTCTCATAATCAAATCACACTACCCTTTACAAAGTTAATAAATTTCACAAGACAAATTACTGAATGTACTTTATTTAATTTGTACCATACAGTACCGACATATTACACAAAGTAAATACCGATACCTTATATACAATGTCTCCTTGGGGCTCATTTATTCATCATTCAGTAATGGCACTTCACTACTGTTAACCTCTACTTGTAGTGCAGAGATAATATTGTACACTATCATAGAAGTTATTTTTTTTTTTAGTGCAATAAATGTAATATTAACCCCAAGTCAAATACTCATCCTCTTCCACCCCTGACAAGGACTGTATGTGAATTGTCAACTCCATCTCCCACATCCATCCTCCAACCAGTATTATTCATCCTCCATCAATCATGGTCTTACAATAGGCCAGATAGATGGTGATACTTCAAAAACTAATTACAGAAAAACCATACTTCATTTACAGACTCATTATGATTGGTGTTCACTCTAGCAATGTGAAAGCTAAATGCAGAGAAGAGGAAAAGAAGTAATGTTTTTGTGCACTGAGTGAAGGGGTTACATTCCTGATACTGCACTCCACAGTTGTTAAAGGAATAACATGAAAAGATGGAATGATAAAATAACATATAATTACTAACTTGGCAACTAATGAGCATCAAGACCCTTTAATCCCTAGGTGCAGCTGATCTGACATATTGTACTTTGCCCAGCCACAAAACAGGTCATGTTTTACAAGGTTCACCCAGGGAAATATTTTATGTTATAGATTTGGAAAGTTTGAATTTCAACACCAGATTATTTATGTATGAGTCTCCTGTGTCAAATTACCATTCCACAACGGAGTGTCAAAAATGAAAAATACATTCAATAAGATATCTTTGATTACTGTAATTACAGTACAATTACAAAATAATACCTACCAGTATGTTTCACCGATTATCCTTACATACATTACTAAAACAAAAGACAAAAATACACATTTCTATAAACATAAAGTAAAAGAAAACGGCATTGTAAGGCAAAAAAAAAAAAGGAGATAAAAGTAAAATGGATATCGGCATCAGAAATTTCTAATGTTTTTTTTTATTTTTGGCTAGAGAGCAGCAGGAATTGTGTTTACACTCAATATTAGTGGTAGTAGAAAGGAAAACTCTCCACCACCTAAGTCATGTGGAATGTTGGGTAGGAGGAGGGAAAGCTGTGTCAGGGATGTACCCACACTTAAGGCTGACACTGACAAATGCCGTGGTAAAAACCAGTTTACATCGACTAAAGGCCAAAACAGACAGAATATTGGCTAGCTATATTTCAGTACGTTCATCATAGCCTCTGTCATTGATGATCATAACCTTTATGGGGAGACAAGGGTCAACATTAAACAATTACAGGATGATAAGTATGATCTAAGTGAGCAGCATAATTAGTTAAGCGGCAGTCAACAACAATAAACAAGTACTGTAAATTAGTTTTTTAACAGAATGTAGGAAAGTAAGAGTGGGAGTATAACCTAACAACTGATTATAATATGCATCCTATACTGCAAAATTCCTTCAACCACTTCCATATCAGGGACTTCTTCACTCTAGTTAACATCAGACAACTTTGCTCACTAGGGGATGTTTCCAAAACCAATACTGTAGATTAAAGTAACAAAGCTTAAAAATATGTACATCAGCATAATTATATTCGTATTAACATTAATTTTTTTGCCTCTTTAAAGAATTGTCATTGATCAGACTTGCGCTTTTTATTTTTGTGATCATATTCATTTTGACTGTTGTTCATGTTGGATTCACCACCATCCCATTTACCTGTTGAATACCAATTCCTTTGATGGGAATTTGGGGTATTCATATAGCCTTTGCCACCTCCCCTCTGACCCTGATAACCTCCATCTTCATGTTGATGAGCTTCATCATAATTCTTACTGTATCCATCTTCTTCATATGACTGCTTTTCCCTGAAGCTGCCCCTGCCACGCTGGTTATTGCCCCAACCTTGCCCTCTCCCTTGTCCGTATCCTCTTCCCCTGGGTCTGTTATTATGATTCATATGTTTCTTCTTGAAGAATCCACCATGACCTTCCTCAGTACCCTGGCCCTCTTCAATGGTGCCTGAATTGTGGCAGTTCCAGGGGTTTTGGTACATGTGCTCACTCTTCCTCTTCGTGTAGTTAGCCGCCATCTCTTCTACAGTCACATCAACATTCGTCTCCTTAACCTGTTCCTTCTCAGGCCTGAGAAAATAAAAGGGATTATAATAAAAAATTTCCAATATGGTTCCTTGCACCAAGGACACCCAAACTCCAAGCTGATATCAACGTTCTCACTTAGCTCTTCCTTTACTTTCACATAATGTTTTTGCCTACATCTAAAAAATGCCTCAATCCCCTTCAGCAAGTCCCCATCAACAAGTAAATAATTAGAAGTAAGAGGCATGTAATTTTTCAAAAACTAGTCCTAGGAGAAAAGAAATAATGTATAATTATAGTAAAAATTCCACTAAATTGAATATTACCATACCAGAATACAACAATCCGCTAAATCTTAGTTCATTAAATCAAGTTTCTAGTGTATTTTGTAATTAATCTGAAATTAGTCCATCTAATTTCCCAAAACTATACTTCAGAGTACAGTACTGGAGAGAGTCTGACAATATCATATCTCTAGCTGTCTCAATACCGTACTAAGTTTTCTAGGGTAGTACAGTACAGCAACTGATTCCTCCAAACTATTCCAAGCAACAAGACACCATTCAATCTTAGTAAGTCTGGTCCTGTTTCCTGGCAAACTTTGGAGGAATCAAGGTACAGTACTCTAATGTACCAAAAGTATAATACTGGAACCCCATAAGAAAGTTTTAAGAATAGGTAAGCGCCCTTTGCAGCCTACTTCACCACACTGACACTCACTTCAACACTTTGTAAACTCCCTCCAGCTTGTCCTCATTGAGTTTCTCCACATCAGGGTCCATACCTCTGAAGGATAGCCGAGGAGGGAGGAAATTCATGCAGTCTACGTATGATGACAACAGAACTATCTTGTCACTGTGGGAAGAAAAAGCAGTAAAAAATTATCATTGCCATCACTTCCACTGCTTGCCAGCTAATGAGGATAGAAAAAGGAATAACTCAATGTGATATTAATTACTCCCACTCCACTCATTATAACATTATCACCAGTACTAGCTGTCAATATTACCTTTACACATATTCTAAGCTACTTTTCCGAGGAAAATACCTTTTGTTACTTAATTCACACTAGGATTAAGTGGTGAAGAGTCATTTCCTCGAAGAATACAATAGTTTAATAATACCACCCTAAGTCACCCACAAAAAGTGTGATACATACGCTCCTTCATGTAAGGACTGGAGCTGGTTCTGGTAAAGCTGCTGTCGCTCTTCATTTTCTTCTTGCAACTCTGTCTTCTCTTTGGTCTTTTTCATAAACTGTGAAAATTATGCATACAGATGATTAGGATATGGATACTGTAAAGGTGCACTAATACATCTAAGTATACTGTACTACAATACAGCAAAATATTTATCTGACCCAATCCACTCATATTTACGGTTTACTGAGATACTGTCCATAATAAATTCTACATAAAAAGTTTTGGAAGCATGTTTGACTTGTCCACACCTCTATTTCCAAACCAATGTCTTCCTATTTCATGTCTTAAGCAGAATATCTCCAGCTTGAATCCATTTGAGTGCGTTCTATCTACAGTATATTTTTTTGTATGTACAGTCGGGAAGAAAAGTATTGGACCCACCCTTACATTAAAATTAACTATAATTTTCCATAGGAAGGTTCCAATACTGTACCTTTTTTTGCCGACTGTTCATAAATACTGTCCAAGCTAAATATTTTATCAGTATTTGAGTACTAGCCAACCCCCCCATAATCGCATGGGCCTTTAAGAACGTGGATTATCACTATAAGCAACGGAAATAACGGTAGGAAGTGTATTATAAAAGCAGAACCATAGTGAGATGTGTGTTTTCCCCCACCCCCCATAACCCCGCATTCCCACGGGTCCCCCGTGTTTGTATTGGAGGTGAAAACGGGGCATCTCCGAGAGAAACACCATAGATAAAATAGTGGGTAATGATACTAAAATATGCAATATAGTGAACGGAGTACTTCTGTACTTTTACCAAAATAATAAAAAAAAAAAGTTGGAAAATGCAAGTGGAAATGTTGTTCATGAAAATTATACACTCTTCTCAGTAAATATTGAAGGAATTACCGTTATTGCATACGGTTTTTCTACCTTCATTACCCACTTATTTAGACCATTCTGAGACTAGTTTCTTCTATGGCATTTCCTCCTCAAATGCCCCATTTCCAAGATAGGTCATATTCAAATGGGGCATTTTGAAATTAGCCTGACCTTACCTAACCTAGACCACAGCAGACTACCGGGACCTAACCTGGGCAAACTACTGGGACCTAACCTGGTCAAACTACTGGGACCTAACCTGGGCAGACTACCGGGACCTAACCTGGGCAAACTACTGGGACCTAACCTGGGCAAACTACCGGGAAATAACCGTGGTAAAGTACAGTAAATGACCGGGGCAAAATACTGGGACCTAGCCGGATCTGGCAACACTGCTGCAAAACGGTAATTCTTTCAATAAATACCTAAATAACCTCTTCCCTAATACACTTAACTTACTTACTTTAAGATCAAGGACAGCCCTGGAGAGTTTCTTTGTTAATGGTCTATGATCCATCTTGACAAGTCTGCTCAGAAGATAAATTAATGTTTTTGAGATGGAGAATTGTTTTTTTATTTTCACTGTGAATTACTTTAGTGAACACAGATAATAATTTAATCAAGGTCTGCTCAGAAGATATAATTAAAGTTTTTGAGATGGAGAATTGTTTTATTATTTTCACTGTAAATTACTTTAGTTAACACAGAAAATAATTTAATCAAGGTCTGCTTAGAAGATATAATTAATGTTCTAGAGATGGAGTTTTATTTTTATGTGAACTGCTTTAATTAACACAGAAAATAATTTAATCAAGGTCTGCTTATGTTCTAACTAGAGATGGAGTTTTATTTTTATGTGAACTGCTTTAATTAACACAGAAATAATTTAACACAGTTGTCCACCGTGTGTGTTAAATGAACAATCAAGAACCACGCCGTCTGTTGTTGGTCTGTTGTTTACGTCGGTTATTTACACTTTACAGCAACGATCACTACTCTATATTTTACCAACAGGATCACTATTCTACTGTATAATATAGTTCCTTATCTATATCAATCATTTTTAACGATAACAATATCTTCTTCCACTGGTATAAAGATCAGCATACATACACAGAGTCATTTTCTTCATTAAATAGAGGTTAAAAAAAGGTCTGCTGCTGGATTCTGGGAGCTTGATTCGAGTGTTCACTTTTCATATTAATTTTACACTTTGTAACTAACCTGCTGGCTTTATTATGTCACACGAAATCTTAGTCATGGTGTTCTGATGTGTAGTAAGGATGTGGTGTTGATGCATTGGTGAATAGTGAAGACGTACATTTTGTAGTGAAGTTAATTGTGTATATGATAGTGAGGCTGTGTGTGTTCTGGATAATGGAGAATTTATTAGAGGGTAGTGGAGATGTATGGGGTATAGTGAAGGTCCGTAATGGGGAGAGAAGAAAGAATAGTGAAACACACACTTATAGTAGCAGGGATGTAGAAAGTAGCGTATAGTTTCTATCTATATTTATAACTATATATACACGGGGCTGCTCGGTCAGACAGCTTGAGGAACTTCAACAACAACAACAACAACTACATAATATTATACTGCTGTGGTACGTAAGTCTTGTTATTTGTATTACTGTAGCCTAATTCAGCTGATCTCAGGTGAACACAAACTTCACTCTGGTTGTAGTATTATTTTATTTACAAGTGTACACTACATGGTGGCAAGAATAAGAGACAATAATTAAGTGGCTACTTTCACTTTCTCTGGGAATAGTGGGGAGAGGGGGAGGTGGGGGGAAGCTGAAATGAATGTACGTACAGTTGGCCACACATGAATCTGGTACGCCTCATTACTTGTGAGGTAGGTACAACTGGAAGGAAAGTGAGAAAAAGTTATGGTTTGTTGACAAGCAGACAGTAATAATATTTTACTGTCAGCTAGCTGTCAACAAACTATATCTTTATTCACGTTCCTTTCTTTTGTAGCCACCTCACAAGTAACGAGCCATACCAGCTTCATGTGTGGCCAACTGTACAGTAGGCTACAGTCGGGGACATAAAAATACATCACATACCAATCTTGAACCTATAATAATAATATATAATATGGCTTAATGTAAAGATGAAAATATAGTTATCTTTATAATTATGTATATAGATAAGGCTATACATAAAATTTATTATAATGTATTGGCCATAATCTCCACAAAATTCTACAGTATCTCTTCTGGCTACTGAGAAAAATAATTATATATTAAAGATTCAGGTAGCCTAGCTATGTCTTTGAAGAAAAAAACATTCTCACTTTATGAGCCATATTCAAGAACATTGATGGTGCATACGATGGTGTGGTACTGTACCGGTACAATGACTCCATAGACAAACAACAACAACAGAGCCATTGCACCAATACCACATCATCATCAACACCATACAATGTTTTTGCATACAACACTATTATGTATCACCAAACATACAGGGACGAGAATGTCATATTTCGGTACCAGCCGAGTTGGCATAAGAATCGCCATGTGCAGTTGAGGACCTATGAAACAAACACATGCACCCGAAACACGGCCCCTCATTGAGCATAAGGAAAAATGAGACGTTGTAAACATAGGCAACGCGTCCTATTCTATGCTTGATAAGGGGCCCCTGTTTGAAGTGTGTGTGTGTGTTTCATGTGGCTACTAATGTATGTATGTACATTCTGAAGTTCAGTACAGCTGCCTGGCAGGTTTGCTACCCCACCACCACTATTAGCCACCATGTAAACATCATGAATAAAAGTATAAAATTCTTGAGAAACACCTGAGGTTCAGTAGTAAGCCTAACGTGTGTGTGTGTGTGTGTGTGTGTGCTGTGATGAATGATGGTTTTAAATATAATGTGAAGGGTGTTATCTTACATTATACTAGTAGGCAGCCTGCTCTGCTTCGTGGCATATAATCTGGAGGAATTAATAATATCAAACACTTTCTAGTTGACGGTGCAGCAGTGGGTGGTAGTGAATAAAATAATCATTGCCTACGGGCTACGACACTCCAGTCCAAAGTTCATAGACAGTAAGATTAATTAGTTCACCGAGCATTTGTTTCGTTTGACCCATGCACAATGACGTCACACATGTAAACATTATAGACACAATTATTTTTACAGTACGGTATCCACATTTGACTTTTAATTAACTCTACACGGTGAACTCTTATTGTCACTGTCAGTCAGAGGGGGTAGGTAATCTTTATTGATGTTGGCGAAATGAAATGTATGTACAGTCGCGGCACATAGTCCTTGAGTAGGGTGTAAGGAGAAGTCTGGTCAAGGATTATGTGCCGCGACTGTACCTCTGCACCAAGAAACACACACACACACACACACACTAACTCAGTAAAGATTATAATGAACGTTTTAAAATGTTCTTGTTGTATTATGATCCTTGACCCCAGTCCTCCTTGATGATGTCTGCTGCCTTCTCGCCCACCATGATGACTGGAGCGTTGAGATTACCAGACACTATATCGGGCATGATGGAGGCGTCTACTACCCTCACCCCAGACACTGCTCGCATCCTTTGGTACCGTAGAAAAGAGAGTAAACAAACCATAATCATCGGCGGGAGTTATAATAGAGGACTTAAGTTTCTCATTTGATTTTATGTTTTTTTGTTTTGTTTTTACTTTTGACACTTTTACTGTCTGAAGATGATTTTGTGTGTGTGTGTTTTTTTTTTTTACTTTAGTTGAACATTTTACCGTTTGAAGATGATAATATTATAATGTGTTTTGTTTTTACCTTTGTTGAAACTTTTACCGTCTGAAATTGATTTTATGTTTCTATTTTTTATTTTTACTTTTGTTGAAACTTTTACCGTCTTGAAATAATTGTATACAAAAATATAATATCATAACAATAGTCTGCTAACCTGAGTCTGTGATCAACGACAGCGAGGGGGTCAGAGGAAGGGGCCATCTTGAGGGTACAGCAGGGATGGTAGGTGGTTTGGGCCATTTGACGTGTGTAACAGGACCAGTAGTCATCTGTTCCGTACCTCTCCCTCTCACACCCTGGTAGATGCTGTATGGACGCGAACAACACAACACTTTATTAAGGGGGTGCGGGAATAGGGAGACAGGTTTGGGGGGGGGGGGGTTAGGGGGTGCGGGAGTAGGGGGACAGGCTTGGGGGGGGGGGGGGTTAGATGTGTGCAGGAATAGGGGACAGGCTTTCTACCCACCCCAAGCCTGTCCCCTACTTCCGCACCCCCCAAACCCCCCCCCCCCCAAGCCTGTCCCCTACTACCGCACTCCCTTAAGCAACACATCGCATGCAAATATAGAGCAATGCAATTTCATGAAAGACACAACACAACACTTTATTAATTAACAAAAAAAGAGTAATAAGAGCAATAAAGAGTAATAAAGTTTCATTAATAACATAACATTCCACTTAAGCAACACATCACATGCAAAAAACTGTGTGTGTGTGTGTGTGTATGTGTGTGTGTGTGTGTTACCTTATCATGGAACTTGGCTTCATGGTCGACTCTGAGTGAGCTGGTGTTCCCTATGGCCAGCACAAACTTTATTCCTGTTGGGGTGGAGGAAAAGATCGAGAAGGGATCGGGTTAGGTAAGAAAACATTTATATATGGTTGAAATTATTTTATATACAATGCAAAAAAAAAAAAAAAAAAAAAATTCATGTAAAAAAAAATAAGAATCTATAATCAAAATGCGAGTAACCATTCAAAACACACACACACACACACACACACACTCTCTCTCTCTCTCTCTCTCTCTCTCTCTCTCTCTCTCTCTCTCTCTCTCTCTCTCTCTCTCTCTCTCTCTCTCTCTCACCTCTAACGAAAGTCTTGACATCATCGGGGTGACTGAGGAAGTTAGGGTCGATGAGAGGTGGTCGCTGTGGGTCGCTGGACTGTAGACGGATCGTACCTCGACTCTTGGGTCTGGTCAGCATGGGGCCAATGTTAAACCCTAGGGAGCCCAGCAATGAACCGAAATACTCATTGAAGAACTGGTGGAAAGAGAGGAAGGTGGAATAGACTGCATGAGGTGGTACATGATGTTTATATATATACATATAGGAGACAGTTGTGATATTGTTTTGGAGAGCTAGGTTAGTTTCTGGACACACACACACTCTCACTCTCACTCACACAATCTTACTCTCTCTCTCTCTCTCTCTCTCTCTCTCACACACACACACACAACATACATCTCTACGGAAGCCAAGAACGTCCACAATGTAGATTCCCCAGTCACTGAATGGTGTGCCCGACATGAAGAGGTACTGTAGGTCAGGCCACTGGGGGTCGTCCTCACCACTCTCGTTTACACTCCATGCGTTGCCTTCTACAGCCGTCGGAGAGGTGAGAGGGCCTGAAAAAAAAAAAACAATAAATAAATAAATAAATAAATATTAGCCTTATCTATGTATATATAAAAAAACTGGCATATCCATCAACTCATTCTCTCTCACCCCATACATATATACGACACCCCTTGCAGTCCTATTCACCCCAATCCCACCATAGCTTCACCCTACACCCCACACGACATCCCAGCCTAATAAGCCCCACACCCCACACACGACACACCAGCCCAACACCCCATAATTCAAATCAGTCCTACACCCCACAAAACACCCCAATCTCACACACGACACACCAGCTCAACACCCCATAATACAACTCATCAGTCCCACATATAATATCAGTCTCATCTTACACTCCACACAACACGTAGGCTATCCTAATCTCACCTCGTCTGTTCCTGATGTAGTCTTTAACATTGACTGGATTAGCCAGCTGTAAGATGTCTGTACCTGACCCTTGTTTCACGGTAAAGGTCAGACCGAAGATGGAGGGATGGTCTTGTAAGTTCTCCCCAACACCGGGTACATCGGCTATCACGGGGATCTGTATGTATGTATGGATGTGGTCAAGAAGGAGGGAGGGAGGGAGGGAGACGTGAAGAGACAATAAACAACACAGATGAATTTTTTTTGGAAGAAATAGAAGTAGAAATCTGTGACCATTAAAATTCGGATTCGGGATTTTTTTTTTTTTTTTTTTTGGAGGGGGGGGGGATACTTACGGGAAATGAAATGTTCTTATAAATAAAAAATGAAACTTGCATTAATATAGTTACAGATAATTTGCTTCTAAACAATAAAACCCATGCAATATTCTCCTCAGTTAATATTTACATAAATGAATATGTTGATCAATTTATAAGCTTACATATTAGTGTATTTATCATAATATTTTTGCATTGCCCGATTTTTTTTTTTATTATTATCGTTGCATTTATTGTTTTGGTAAATGTACAGTCGGGGCAAAAAAAAGTAATGGAACTCCCTCATAGATATTTTTAGTTAATTAATATCAATGTAAGAGTGCTTCCAATACAATTTTTTTTTTTTTTTTTTTTTTTTAAGCTGACTGTAAATGTGGGATAAGAAAGAAAGAATGAAGGTGTGGGTGTACTCACGTTGTGTTGTGTAAGGTGTTCTGCTGGTCCCACCCCCGACACCATGAGTAGCTGAGGTGACCCTACTGCCCCTGCTGACAACACCACCTCTCTCCTGGCTGACACCGTCCTGATCTATACCAGTATATACCACGTTATTACATTATTATTATTATTATAGTGTCAGGTGTGAATAATAACATAACACACAGCACTATACTAGTACCATGCACGTTATTACATTATTATTATAGTGTCACGTGCTAATAATAACATAACGCATAACACGATATATTACATTATACTGTCACATGCGAACAATAACATAACACACAACACGACATATTACATTATACCGTCACAAGCGAACAATAACATAACGCATAACGCAACATATCACATCAATATAACACAACAATATTATCACATCACACCGTAACACCCTAACATCATTATAACACAACATATCACATCATACCATAACACAATAACATCAACATAACACATAACGCAACATATCACATTATACCGTAACATCATAACATAACACACACAATCTTTAATTATATATATACAAACATCATTAGTCCATAACACCGAGCCATTAAAGTTCACCAGAGTGTGCCGTTGCAAAAGCAAAACGTGTTGGTGTTGTCGTTGTTGTTGTTGTTGTTGATAGTAAGAGTGCCGTTGAAAAAGCAAAACGTGTTGGTGTTGTCGTTGTTGTTGATAGTAAGAGTGCCATTGAATAGGCAAAACGTGTTGGTGTTGTTATTGTTGTTGTTGTTGATAGTGAGAGTGCCGTTGAAAAAGCAAAACATATTGTTGTTGTTGTTAATATAATGAGAATAGCCGAGAGCCATATTCAAGAACATCCGTGGTGTATACGACGGTGTGGTACCAGTACGATGGCTCTATTGTTATTCTATGGAGCCACCATCGTACCGTCACCACACACACACACACACACACACACACTACTATCGTATACACCACGAACGTTCCACAGGCTGAATACGACCCCCTATAGTAGTAGATACCGATCGAGTACTTGTTTACCTTGCCACGGTGCAGGAAGCGGACCCCAGTCGCTCTCTTGTTTTTGTCGAAGATGATCTGTAAAAAAGGAAAGAATAATAAGGAATATAATGTACCAACAAAAACAAGGAATATAAAGTACAGTACCAACAAAAAAACAAGAAATATAATGTACCAACAAAAACAAGAACGGTTAGTTAGGTAGGTAGATAGGTAAGTTGTTTTTCATTGTTTTTTTTTTTTTTTTATGCCTGTCAACATTAGAGGTCATCAAGGTAAAATTACAGTGATAAATTTATTATTCTCTAGCCTCACACACACACACACACACACACACACCAGGATAACGAATTAGAAATATATATAACTAAGAATATTATGGAGAAGATGCTTTGATAATGGATGAATGAATAAAGACAGGAACTAAGAATAATGATTGACTCTGGGCTTAATTAAGAACCCTAAATAGCTATGATCGTGTATGAGATAGTCTTGTCTGGTTGAAACAATAAATTAATTAAGGGGGTGCGGGAATAGGGGGACAGGCTTGGGGGGGGGAGGGTGCGGGGTTTGGGGGGAGGTTTAGGGGGCGCGGGAGTAGGGGGGCAGGCTTGGGTGGTGGAGGGGGGGTTGGGGGAGGTTTGGGGGGTGCGGGAGTAGGGGGACAGGCTTGGGGGGGAAGGGGGTTGGTTAGGAGGGTGCAGGAATAGGGGACAGGCTTTCTACCCACCCCAAGCCTGTCCCCCTAGTCTCGCACACCCCAGTCCTTGGCCCCCTCTCCCTCCCCTCCCTAAGCCTGTCCCCCTACTCCCTTAATCAAGTATAGATGAAATAATAACAACAATAAAATGATAAGAGATATAATATTGGGTTGTACAGATCCTTAATTAAAAGCTTACGTACCTTGGTGACATGTGCTTTTGATACGACGTGTAGGTTGGGTCGTTGGGTAGCTCTCTTCAGGTAACCCTCACTCACACCACTACGCTCACCTCCATGCTGGGTCATATCCGCTACTGAGAACCCTATACACAGACACACACACAGAAAGAAAGATAAAAAAGAAAGAAAGGAACGTCACACACACACACACACACGCACATACATAAAGAAAGATAAAAAAGAGAGAAAGGAACGTCACACACATACACATACACACACACATACACACACATACCCACACATACATACACACACATACATACACAGACACACACACACACACACACACACACACACACACACACACATACCCACACATACACCACACACACATACACATACCCACACACACATACACATACACAAACACACACCCACACACACATACCCACACACACACACACACACACACACACAAAGATAAAAAGAAAGAAAGAAACGAAAGTCACAAGTAAATATATACACAAAACTATAATTCACTAACTATAAAACCAACTAAGCAACTAACCCACAAAAAAAAAAAAAAAAATGAAAAAAATGAAAAAAAAAATGAAAAAAAAAAAAATGAAAAAATGAAAAATATACGGTACACACAGACAGAAAAAAAATACAAACATACATGCATACATACACAAATAAAGAGAGTGTGTTTTCGTCTAAGTAACAAATTAATTAAGGAGATAAATAAACTGTTGGTAAATCCGGAGCAAATGATTCCTCCAAACTACTCCAGGCAACAGGCCACCATTATTTTTTTTTTTGCTAAGCTGGTCCTTCTGTTTCCTGGTATATTTTGGAGGAATCAAGGCACTCCAATGTATGTATGTATGTATGTATGTATGTACAGTCACGAGCACTAATAAGTATTCAGGTGTGCTTCGAATACCTATAAGAGACAGTAAATGAATGCACAATAAGATCTCCATTGGTATTAAGTTCGTTGTTAAATTGGTGGACTGCTCAAAACTTCAACCAACCAAAGCTGTATACTTATTAGTGCTCGTGACTGTACCTTAAGTGTATTACCTCCTTAATTACTAACCCACCTGTCTGTTCTGGTCCGTTTGGGTCGATCACTTTGTAACCCAGTTCTCTGCCAGCATTAAGGAAGGCTGGTAGTAAAGGTGACCACCATCTCTTGTCCTCCACACTCAGGGGACCTCCTCGACCGTGGTACTCCGCTGTGTGTGTGTGTGTGTGTATGTGTAGGAATGGGTTTGTTTGTGTGTGTGTGTGTGTGTGTGTGTGTGTGTGTGTGTAGGAATGGGTTTGTTGTTGTTGTGTGTGTGTGTGTGTGTGTGTGTGTGTGTGTGTGTAGGAATGGGTTTGTTGTTGTTGTTGTTGTGTGTGTGTGTGTGTGTGTAGGAATTGGTTTGTTGTTGTTGTGTGTGTGTGTGTGTGTGTGTATAGGGATGGGTTTGTTGTTGTTGTGTGTGTGTGTGTGTGTGTGTGTGTGTGTGTGTGTGGTAGAAATATTGGTTTGTTGTTGTGTGTGTGTGTGTGTGTGTGAAGGAATGGGTTTGTTATTGTGTGTGTGTGTATGAATGATTGAATAGGAATATAGGTTTGTGTGTGTGTGTGTGTGTGTGTGTAATGAGAATAGAATAAAACATACACATACATTAACAGACTAACCAACTATACAGTACATAGTTATTTTCTCCTATTCTGTGCTGTGTTTTTCATTTCCTTAACATTAACTTTCATTACAAAAATCTAAGTAAAAGTTCCATTCAAAGTTTCGCGTGTTTCCGGAATACAGTACATTACTTCCCTCCAACACACACACACACACACACACACACACACACACACACACACACACACACACACACACACACAATGACCAAGAAAAAATAAATAAACACACACACACACAAACAATGCACACTACTATAGCTCTATCATTGTATAATTAAGCATTTATCCCAACTTTTGTGTGTTGAAGGACTTGGGTTGTGGGTAGGTTAGGAAGGGACTGAGTGTAGCAGAGAAGAGGGGAGGAGATGAGGAGAGAGGATGGGGTGTGGGGGAAGAGAATAACGAAGGGAGATTGGAGGAAAGAGGAGAGGAGGAGGAGGGTTGAGGTGAATGGAAAGTAAGGGAAGGGGAGGAGAAGGAAGGGTGAGGGGGAAGAGAAGAGGGGAGAAGATGGGAGAGGAGAGCAGAGGTATACCATCACTCACTCACTGTCTTGCATGCACGGGGAGTGGGGAAGGGGAGGAGGGGAGGGAAGGGAAGGGAAGGGCGGAAGGGGACGAGGTCAAGGAATCTCCCCCAAGCCAAGTTAAGTTACCCAATCAAGTACCACCTGTATGGGTCACACTTTTACTACACACACACACACACACACACACACACACACACACACACACACACACACACACACTCACACCATGAAAAGGGAAAGGAAGGGAACGTCACACACACACACACACACACACACACACACACACACACACACACACACACACACGAAAAGGGAAAGGAACGACACACACACACACACTCACACCATGAAAAGGGAAAGGAACGACATACACACTCACACACACACACACACACACACACACACACACACACACACACACACACACACACACACACACACACACATGCAAAGGGAAGGGAACGACACACACACACACACAAGAGAAGGACACACAGAGCGACAACAACACAGCATCTTTAGTCGGCATACAGGAAATAAAAGGATAAGTGCCAGAAGGGATGATGAATGAAAGTGTCAGAACAGATCAATGTGCGTGCGTGCAGTAACTAAGAATGAGTAAGGCTATTATAACAAAGAAAAGACACCACAAGGAAGGAAGAAGCTGAGGTGCATGGTTGTCCTTGTATTCTTATATATAGTAAAGCCTTGAGGGGAGGACGAACTCAACAACATCTCACGTCTTAATCTTTAGTAGAAGTTGCATTCATGTCCTTATAAGAAGTAAAGCTGCATTGGGGTTCTTGGCCACGTTAATTATTGAGGTATTGTCCACACACACACACACACACACACACACACACACACACACACACACACACACACACACACACGCATCTAGCTAGCTCCACAGTCACTGGCAAAAGCATGTATACCCGAAAATTACAGACATATAATCACCGAAACTATAAACCACATTGGAACATTATATACACAGACAATCAAAAGTTTACACGAGAAATAAATACATAAAAGAATATATATAGTCGATAATACCAACCAACCCATCCACCCATTACCCATAGCCAATAAATAACATGTATATAGCTGGGAACATAGCCTTGGTTAATATTCAGAGGGAGTGTTTACGAGTTAATTTCTCATAGTAGGTGTATGTACTGTGTTCCTTCCTTGTATCTTCAACACATGTCCCTCTAACTCCATGGTTCCCTCTATTTCCTTTGTGCGTGGTTGCTTGTGGTCTCAGTTCTCTATAGCCTTTCCTTCTATTTCTTTTGTGCTTGTTGTCCCATTTTTCTATCACCCTTCCTTCTATTTCTTTTGTGCTTGTTGTTCCACTTCTTTATCACCCTTCCTTCTATTTCTTTTGTGCTTGCTGTTTCATTTCTCTATCACCTTTCCTTCTATTTCCTTTGTGCTTGCTGTTCCATTTTTCTATCGTCTTTCCTCCTATTTCCTTTGTGCTTGCTGTTCCATTTCTCTATCACCCTTCCTTCTATTTCCTTTGTGCTTGCTGTTCCATTTCTCTATCACCCTTCCTTCTATTTCCTTCGTGTATACTGTCCCATTTTTCTATCGTCCTTCCTTCTATTTCCTTCGAGTTTGCTGTCCCACATTTCTATCACCTTTCCTTCTATTTCCTTCTTTCGTGCTTCCAGTCCCACCTCTCTATCACCCTTCCTTCTATTTCCTTCGTGTTTGCTGTTCCACCTCTCTATCACCCTTCCTTCTATTTCCTTCGTGTTTGCTGTCTCACCTTTTTCCCTCGTCCTACACACAGGGGTTTTTTCAGGGCTAAAATTAATGTTGAATGTGCATGGAGTTAGAGTGAAATAAAAAATGTAGAATATAGAGTTTTAGAACGAACGAGATAGTGAATGTGGAAAAGCCCATTATACCCAGTGACATAGCGAAAAGCATACGAAAGAAAAAAAAAAGGTACAGAAATAAAATGTATATATAGTCAGGAGTGAAATGAAAAAAACAAAACAAAACAAAAGAAAACAACGACATAAAAAAACAACAACAGCAGAATAAGGAGTGAAATATCAAGAAAAATAAAAACAGGTATATATAATAAAAAAAAATTTAAGTGATTTAGCAAACGACCCATAGGAAAGAAATAAGGAAGTAAAATGAAGTAGAAAGAAGTGAAGCTAATGAAAGAAAGAGAGAAAAAAAAAATATGAATGTTAGATATGAAAGATAAGCGAATAAACATAAAAAAAAAGAAAAAAAAAAATAATAATAATAATAAAAACACGACCAAAAATAAAATAAAAAAGGACATAGGTATAGAAAGACAAAGAAGTTCAATGAAAAAAAAAAACTAATTTATATATAGCAGTAGGAAGAATATAAATTAGTGATGAATAAACAATTGAGTCTTGTTGATGCTATAC